>MU401675.1:41423-60308 GCA_022579005.1 Poronia punctata
CCCCGCCCCCCCCCCCCCCCCCCCCCCCCCCCCCGCCCCCCCCCCCCCGGCCCCCCCCCCCCCCCCCCCCCCCGCCCCCCGGCGGGCGGGGGGCAAGATGGGAAATACACGAAATGCCATGGCGGATAGGACGCAGAATCTCGATTCTTCGCATGTTGCATGCCTTTTTCCCGTCTCTTGGATAGGAGCGCCTATAGTACTAGGTAGTGCGGGCAGGAACATGGTATAGCGGGAGCTTGTGGGTAGCTTGTGGTAGCTTGTGTTGAGAATGACGCTACAAGGCCTATCACAAGGTCTAGAACATGTGTGTAGCCGGGAAAAGAAGGATGGTATTTTGGAAGTGGATGGGAGAAAGGAAATGCGTGCATGCGGTGTACATGTAGCGAATTGCGCGAACTGTCGTGTAATGCCATGTACGTGTAGTTGTTACCGATTTCTTCCCCGTGCTGGCCCGTACTTTTGGGCAGTGCAGCGCGCCACGGCAAAATGCCAATTCCAATAATGGGATGCTATGTATTATGGGCGTTCGGGACAATTGGCATGCAAGGGTCATGCGGAAAGGAAAATTGTCATGGTTGGAATAGGATGGAATAGGATGGATGAATCAAGTGTAACCGATAGAGCGGATTGAACACGGCACAGAAAGAAAGCTACTCGAAGTAGGTAAGTAGGGTAGGTAGGACAAAGAACATTGCTTGGGTCTGGCCCCAGTCCCAAATGAACCACACCCCCAAAAGATGAGAGGTGGCAGGTCCTACCTAACCTTAGATCGAGCGATATGAGTGGACAGATAGATATATGTACTGTAGAATAGGAAATAAGGAATATGAGGTAGGTAGGGTCGGGTAAGTCTGGGAATGGAGTACGCGTAGGTAAATTACCTGCACGTAGAAGGTGGTCTAGCCTGGCACCAACCAGGCTGATACCTATTGCCGAAGCTTTGACCTAGACCAGGGAGCTAAGCGATACAAGAAGAAAGGGACAAATACAAAAAATAAATAAATTCGGGGAAAACACAACGACGAAGAAACGGCTAGCGGGGACGGTAGGCTCAAAGATGGTAGCTGAAGGCGGCCCCGCGCCTCGGAGACACTCCCAGACAACTGCCAGGCACTCAACGGGTTAATCTTCCCGTGGGAAAGCTTGCGCACACACAAACCAGCAGCAGCAACACCACACACGTATGCACATACCTCGCAAGGTCTGAGAAGGCCTAGAACATGTCGGGAAGTCATATTAGTTCCAGGTTGGCACTCTGCAAGGTATTCCCTTTCTTTGGTAGATAAATGGATCGACAACCCGATATCAGTAAAAAGAAATGCAAGTTCACAGGCATAGTGGGATATCTGGGCACCTAGTCCACATGTACATGGAGATGGGCAGGGAGAGGTGAATTGGAAAGGCTGAAGTGGAGAGCAGAAGGATATGATTCATTTGCTCACTCACCTGGGCTAATTCTGTTTGGGTCTTGGCGGCGGAAACACTGGAAGGTGCCGGGGCGTCCACCATCGCGTCCGTGGCGGGTGCCGACTCTGATCTGTCGTCTTGGCCTTGGGGCGGTGACATGGTTTTCCGTTGCTAGATGAAGACCTGTCCGACGGAATGTGCGAAAGCAAAAAGCAGAGAAAGGAAGTAACCTAGGTGCGGGGGTGACGAGCAAAGTCCGGAGATGCAAAGCAAGCGTAGGCAAAACTTAACAGCAGTTATTCTATGTACGATATGACCCGTACATTAATTATATCTCTATTATATGGAAACCGCGAGTCCTAGGTAGAATTGATCAACAAGCGCCTGTAATCGGGATCAGGAATTCCTAGACTACCTTCTAACGTGTACGTTGTATAACAAGGAGTGGCAGATTGGCAGAGTATGTAAAAACAACCTTAAAGGACTTAGCCTACCTACGTCTACCTTAAAAAATTCCTATATCTAAGGAGTTCTTTACTTAGGCTGCAATAGTCTATTACGCTACTTATTTTATATATAGATCTAAATAAGGGTAGCTATATACTAGTACTTAAAAAAATAAGTAACTTAAAATATATTTATTATAATAAACTTTTATATACTTAAATAAAAAAACTATAAAGTTAAAAATTTTAATATGTTTATAACTTTTTATAATAATATGTTTATATAGCAAATATTAGTAATTTTGTTATTAAAAAAAAGCATATAATTAAATTTTTATAAAAATTTTATAATAAATATATAGTATGCTATTATAAATAAAGTACTTTATTTAATAAAGCTTATAATGCTTGCTATTAAAGCTTTATTACTATATTTTATAGTAGTTTACTTGCTACTATAGTAGCACTAGCTTACTAAGCTATTTAAAAAGCACTAGTTTTTTAGTTTATACTTAGTATACTAGTAAAAGTATTTTTATTATTACTAATATAAGTAAAGTTATTTTTATTTACTAATATTGTTGTAAATAAGTTATAAAGAAGCAAGGCTTTAAAAGGTAACTTGATCTTATTGCTAGAAATTTTAAGGTAAAGAGAAAAAGAAAAAAAAGCCTTTAAAATCTTGTTAAGTGTGTAGGCTTATATACGTATAAAATAGTAAGGCTATAGCTACTTATAAGTGCAGGCCTTAGTATTTACTATTTTAAAGAGGTAATAGCTGTAAGCTACTTAATTAGCTATATTGCTATTAACTAATTTGTAACTACTTTCTTTTAAAAAAAGAATAACTTGTTTTAAAGTATAGCCCGGCTTTAAACTAGTATTTTTTAAGTTTTTAATTAATTGCTTTTTAGCTAGAAAAGGATCGCTTTAAGTATTTACTTATTTACTATAATAGTTTAAGCCTTTATACTATTACGCTATAGTATAGTTTTTTTATAATTAATTATGTAAATTTAAGCGTATAAAGTAGCTTTTATTACGCGTTTCTTTTATAAATTCTTTATATTTTGCTTTTTATAGTTGCTGCTTTATTATTATTAATATGCAGCGCATTAAATTTGTTTTAATTAGCAGCTTATAGCTACTTTTTAAGCTATTTAAGTAGTTTAGCAGCTTTTAAGTATACTTTATAAAACTTTTTTAATAGCTTTATACTATTTTTAAAGTTTTTTACTATATACTATTTATTATTTATATCTTACCTTTTTTAGTGCACTTTATATTATAACTTATTATAATATAGTTTTAATATATATATTTTTTTAACTATAAATTTTTTTTTGCTTGCTAGTTTTACTTATAAGCTTTTAAAATTTTTAAATTTTTGTTTTAGCAAAAAATTGTTAAAGTACTTTTATAAACAGTTAGCGTAAAACTTATTAGTTGCTTTTTATAACAAAAGTACTTTAAAAGTATAAGTATTTTTATTATAAGTTAGTATTTAAAACTTTTACTAAATTATAAAGTAGTTTAACTTATTAAATAGTTAGTTAATAAGTTAAAATTAGTACTTTTTTAAAATAAATATAAAGTTTTTTATATTAAAGTTAAAATCTTTTTAACTTTTATTTGCTTGCTTTATTATACGTTTTTATATTTATTAAAAGTTTGCTTTTATAGTATTAACATAATTTTAGATTTTTTAAGCGCGTTTTTGTGCACTTTTATATAATTGCTATTTTTTAAAATATAAAGTATTTAGTTTTTTTTTAATAGTTTTATTTTTTTAGTTAAAATAAAAAAGCATAAAAAAGCCTATTTTTACCTTATAAAGCAAAAGCTTAGTTAATTTATATAGTATAGCAGCTTATATATAGTTTATAACTAGTATATATTTTAATTAATTATTTTAATAATAGTTTATATATAGTTATAATTATTAATTTAAGTATTTATTTATTATTTTTGCTTATTTTACTGTTTTATAATAACTTATAAAAGCTAAAGTTTAAATAATTTTTAGTATTTTTGCTAGTTTGTTTATAAAAGCTAAAATAAATTAAAGTTTTTTATTAAACATAATTATAATTAAAAGTTTAAAAACTTTAAAAAGTTTTTTATAATATATTTAAGCTACTTATTAAGTAGTAACTTTAGTAGTATATAAAATAGTTTATACTTTTTTGCTTAATTTATTTACTATTACTATTGTGTTATTATAACTATATTTATTTTTTAGTATTTATTTAAAATTAATTACTAAGTAATACTATACGCAATTTAGTACTAGTAATAGTATTAACTTGCTTAGTATTTTATTTTTTAAAACTTTTACTAGTTAGCATTATAAATAGTTAGCTATATACTTATTATAGTTTTTTTTTAATTTTAGCTACTAGTAACGCTTAGCTACTAAGTAGCAAGTTTTTTTCTTTTTAAAGTATACTATAAGCATTTGTTTATATACTTTTATAATTAACTTTATATATAAGTATAGCAGGTTTAAAACTACTAGTTATTTTTTATACGTTATTAACTTATTTTATAATATTTATAAGTTTTTTGTTTTTTTTACTATTATTTATGCCTTTTACTAATATATTTATATTTTTAAGTTATTTTTATTTTTATTTAGTATTTTATTAATTAACTAAAAACTTATAAGGTTTTTTATTACTTTTTAAAGTTTAAATGCTAATATTTTAGTAAGCAGGTTTTATATTTATAAACTAGCAAACTTAAACACTATAAGCTTAAAAAAAGTTATATAGCGTTGCTGTTTTTTTTTTTCTTTTTATAAAACTATGTTTTTTTGCTTTTATAATAAAGCATTTATAGCAACGTTTTTTTTGCTAAGCTTATAAGTAATTACAAAATTGTACTTTATAAGTAGCGTAAACTATTTTGCTTATTATAAATTAAAACATTGCTTAGTACTAAAATATTTTAAAGCTTTATAGTTTATAATTACTATAAATAGCTTTTTTTATTAATATTTAATTAACTTTACTTTTTATTTTTTTAATACTAGTACTACTGCTAGCATTTTTTTATTATAAATATTATAATTAAGCTTTGCGCTTTTTATAATCTTAAAAAAAAAAGCTATAAGGTACTAAGTTTTATTATTAAGTTGTAGTTAAAATAGTATACTAGCTGCTACTTTATTTAAAGCGTTTATTTTTACTTTTATTAGTAAATTATAATTATAGTATTATAAAAGCAGTGCTAACGTTAAAGTTTTTTTTAAGCTTTAAAATGCTTTTTTATATCTTTTACTTTAAAAAAATATTATATTATAATGTGTTAGGGCTATTAGCAGTTTTGCTTTTTTATTATAGTTTTAAACAAATTTTTTATAAAAGTTATAAAATTTTTAAAAAAATTAAACTCTTTTTACTATTATAAAGGTAGCTTACTTATAAACTACTTTAATTTTTATAAAGTTTATGCTAATTTTTTTTAAACTTATAATATATTTAAAAAATTTTATTTAAGTAACGTAAAATTTTAATTTTTTTAGGTCTGCTTAAAGTCTTGCTTTTTTTAATTGCTATAATACTTTTTTTACATATTTTCTATATTTTTTAATAGTATTAAAGTATATTAATATATTGTTAATATATATATAGTAAAAGTAGTTTAAGTAGTTAAACAGTATATTATTAATATATTTTTAAAACGTTAAAAGTTTATTTATAAAGCTAAAAAGTAGCACTTTATACTTATAAGCTTTATATTTAGTATAAAAAGTTATAAGGTTTTTAGTTTTTATAGCTATATAAATATAATAAAATGCTTATTGCACATTAATTTTTATAAAGATTTTTACATAAGAGATCTTTAAAAAAGTCTTTTTTATTAATAGTAGCAAGTAATAATCTTTTTTTATTAAACTGTTTAATTTTTTATAGTTTATATAAAAATATAACCTTTTATAAGGCTTTTAAATAAATAAAACAAGCAAGGCCTATAAAGCGTTATTTAGCTTTATAAATCCTTTTTAAAGTTAATTTATAAAGTATTTTTATATTGCTTTTAATTTATTTAGTAACATTTTATATAATAAACTATATTTTAAATTGTTAGCTAATTTTTTGTTTATAAATTTTATTAGGTAGTTTACTTTTAAATAGTATAAAAAAAGTTTATTTAAGTTAACTTTGCTAAAAGTGCATAATAAAAAGTAGTATTTTAGCAGAATTACTTTAAAAGCTTGTTTTTTTAACTTTTTGCTTTTTTTGTTAAGAAATTTTTTAATTTTTTTTTTATTAATAATAAAATTAATTTTTTTTATGCTAATAATTTTAACTTTGCTTTTAGCTTAACTAATATACACTATTTTTTAAAAAGAAAATGCTATTAAAAAGCATATTTTAGTTTGCAATTGTTTTTTATACTAAGTAATGCTATTTTTTTGCATGCAATATAGTCTTTAAGCATTTAATAACTAGTTATTTAAAATGTTTTATTTTTTAACTTAGTTTTTTTTTAATTTTTTTACTAGCTATAGCTAGTTATTAAGTTTGTTTAAGTTAATTATTATTAACTTTTTTATTTTTTAAATATTTATTTTAATTAAGTTTTAGCTTTAGTATATTATAAGTTTTAAAGTTAGTTTAACTGTTTGCTAAAAAAGGTTATTGTTTAAATAATAACTTATACTAAATAGTAAGTTTTTAAAAAATATAAGCTTATGCTGCTAATAATTTAGTAGTATTTTATATTGTTTAAACTATAATTTTCTTAGTATTATAGCGTATTGCATTTTTAATATAATAAGTAAGACGGCCTTAAAAGTCCGTTTTTTTATATGTATTATAACTAGTATAATTTTATATATTTTTTAACTAATTTTGCTATTAAATTTTATTGTAGTGTAATAGTTAAAGTTTATTAAAACAGTAGGTTTTAAAGCTATTTTTATTTATTTAGCTAATTTTATATTTACTATTATATATACGTTAGCTTTTATATTATTAAAAACGTTATTAGTTTGTAAAGAAGTTTTATTATTAAGTAAAGTATAATTAAATATAAAAAGCTTTTTTTATATATACTTATTTATAATGTTTAGTTTTTTATAGTTAATAGTTATTAGTAATACTTTTTTTAGGTAGGAGTTTATTTAACTTAAGGTTACTTTTTTAATAGTAGCTTGTTTTTTATTTTTAGCTGCAAGTTTTTAACTTTATATTTATATACTATTATAATAACTTAGATTTGTACTTAGCAGTTAAGGTTATTTTTTTTTTATAAGCAATTGCAAAACGTATATTTTTAACTTTTATAGTTAAAGTATTAACTTTTAATAATAAAAGTTTTTATTTTTTTAGTAAATAACTTAGGTTGCTATTTAATTAAATATTTATTATTACTAGTTTAGTTTTTATAGCGTTAGCTAAAAAAAGTGCTATTATTTATTAACTAGGTCGCTTTTAAGTTGTTTGCTTAAGTAAGCTATACTAATTTGTTTATATTATTGCTAGTATAGCTATTGTTTGTACTAAAAGGTTTTTAATTTAGCTTACGCTTATTTTTTTATTAAAACGTATATACTACTTAAGTATAGTGTTAAATAAAAGTATTAAAGTTTATATTAGTATTTAAGTACTATAAAGTAGTTTTTTTATATAGTTAAGTAGTAAGTTTATTATAAAACTTTTTTTTTTACTTAGTGTAAAAAATTTAGCGTTTACTAGCAAAGCGTATAAAACTATTTTTAAAAGTTTAATAATTAGCAAAACTTTTTATTTTTAACTTTTAATACTTTGCTTTAACGTTTTGCTTTTAATTAACGTTTTTATACTTGCTTTTTAAGTAGTTAAGTAGTTTAGCAAGGGTATTTATTGCGTTTAAGTAATTATTTTACAAGTAAAGTTACAAGTTTTTAGCAACTATTTTTTTAAGTATATTTTAATGTTTGCTAGTTAAGCTTTTTTATTTATAAACTAGTTTTTATTAGCTTTAAAGCAGTTTTTTATATATTTTAACTATACTTTAAAAGTTATCTTGTTTTTATTTTTATTATTATAAAACGTAAAAACTTTAATTTTAGCTAACTTATAAGGTATAGTTAAAGTTAAAAACGCGTTATTTTTAAATATTAAATAGCTATAAGCTAAAAGGTTTACTACTTATTAGTTTACATTAGCTATTTAAAACTTAAAGCGTTTAATTTTGCTATAAGCGTTAAGTAGTTTTTATATTATATGCTTAATTGTTTTATTTATATTAAGTTTAAGTTTTAATAGCAAAGCTTTTTTGTTACGTTTTTAAGCATAACTATTTACTTGCTGCTAAAAGCGTTATACTTTTTTTTTTAATACTATAGTTTTATAAATACTTAGTTTGCTTAGGTAATAAGTTTAGCAAATTAAGTTTAATATAGTATTTTGCTTATAAAAAAACGTATATAAAGCTTATTTGCTTATACTTAATAAGCAAGCAGCATTAAAGTACGTATTTTAAACTTTTAAAACGCAATATTAAAGTAAGTGTTTACTAGGTTTTTAAACGCTTTAGCATTTATTGTACTATTAAAATTAAGTATTGCTTTTTTTTTATTTTTTATTAATAAGATAAACGAAAATTTTAGTTTGTTAGATTTTTTAATATATAACTTAGCAAAAGCTTAAACTAGATTATAAATTTTTTAATAATACTATATAGTTATAATTTTGTAGCAAGTGTTTTTAAAGGTATTTAACGTAATTTGTTAATTAAAAATATAAGCTTAATTAATTAAGGTATTAAGTGCATTTTTAGCGTTAGGTCTTTTATATTTTAAGGTTTTAGTGTTTATATTTTAAAATAGCTATAAAATAAAGGTAAACTAATAGCGCAATTTAGTTTACAAAATTTTATTTATTTTTAAGATAGTTTTAATAAAGTTACTATTTATATATAAGGTTTTAGCTAAAGCTTATCGCTTTATAGCTATGCGCATTTTAGCGCGTTTTTTGTCTTTTTAAGCTATAATCTTAGTTAGTAGCTAAAATAATTGTTGTTTTAGTAGCTTTACTAGTGCTGCTAATTAATTAATTAGTTTTAAGTTAGATTTGCAAACTAGGGATTATATATATAATAATTCTAGGTTTTAAATTTAAGTAATTTAATAACCTTAGAATTATTGTAAATAAGTTATAAAAAAGCAAGGCTTTAAAAGGTGACTTAATCTTATTACTAAAAATTCTAAAGTAAAGAAAAAAAGAAAAAAAAGCTTTTAAAATCTTATTAAGTGTGCAGGCCTATATACGTACAAAATAGTAAGGCTGCAGCTACCTATAGGTGCAGGCTTTAGTATTTACTATTTTAAGGAAGTAATGGCTATAAGCTACTTAATTAGCTATACTGCTATTGACCGATTTGTAACTAATATTATAGTACTAGTAATATTTTATGCATTAAAGCTATTTTTACTTTTATTTTTTAGTATAGTATTGCTAGTATTATAAAAATAACTTAATTTTGCATTACTAGTATTATTACTAGTACTTATAATTTAATTAAGTTATAAACTTATATTTTAATAAACTAAACTTTTTTATTTTTTAGTATAGTTATACTAGCTATATTCTTTTTTTATATTATTTAATATACTTTTATTATAATTATTTATTAGTATATAGCAGCGCTTTTATAAAGTTTAATTTTTTTATAATAAAGTATTTAATAGTTATTAGTTTATATTTTAATACAACGTATTATAAAGGAACCTATTATAAAAATAAAGTCCTATAGCTTTAAATTAAATAGCTAAATTAAATAAAAACTAGCGTACTAAAGTTAATTAGTTAGTAATAATTAATTAACTTAACCTTGCTAGATTTTTTCCTTTTTATATTATTAATTTATAAAATTTACTATATTACTTTATAGTTCCTTTTACTAAATAGTGCAATAAGTGCAAATTAATACAATTAATTTTAGTTATTTTCTATTTTTTTGCAGCAGCAAATAAGTATAAATTAAAAAGTTTATTATTTTTTTAAACTTTAAAGCTTAATTTGCACCTTTTTAAAGGCGCAAAGCCCCTCTAAGCAAAGCAATATTGCAAAAGTTGTTTTTTTAAACCTTTTGCAAAGCTATTTAATTAAAAAACTAGTTAAAGTTATTTTTTTAAATTTTTTTAATTAATAGCAAGTTAATTATATTTTTATAAAAGCTTTTTTATATTAAGCAAAAACCTTGTAAATAAGTAAAAATTATATAATTTTTTTTAAATAGCTAAAGCTATTTTTATACTATTATATTTAGGTTATAAATAAAGCAATCTTTTATAGCGCTAACGTTTATAATTACTTTTACTAAGGCCTAATTTATTAAAATGCTTAGCTATACTTTATACGTTATAAATTGCTTATTTTTTTAAACTTATAAAGTATAAAAGTATTATATAAAATATGTTGGTCCGGCTAGGGGTTGATATGATTACAATACGTTACTATTTGTAGTACTATGTTAACTTAATTAACAAAAAAGAAAAGGAAGTTATAAGGACTTTTTTTAGCAAGTCTTATATAGCTATAAAGGTTTTTAATTAATTAAGACCTATTAGCAATACAAGAGGGACACGTATACCTTACGTATTTAATACGTAAAGAACGCGTACTTTATATATACTAGTTACGTACTATGTACGTATACTGCGCGTATACTTTTCTAATAAGGTAAGTCTAACGCAATTTATAATAAATGTGTAAAAAACTAAATATTTATGTTTATAAGATATTTGCGTTTTAATAGTCTTAATATAGTTAATAAGGTTAAAGGTATTAAAAGGGATTCTAATACTTGCTATTTTTTTTTTAACTATATTTTTATTTTTTTGTGCTTTTGTTTTTAATTTGTAAGCGATCTACTATTGCTTTAATTTTTATTTATATCTAATTTGTTATAATAAAGGACTTAAGTGCTTAGTTAAAAGTCCTCTTTGTAAACAAATCTACAAAGTTATCTTTTTTGTTAATTTAACATACTTTTGCAATCTTTTTTTTTTTATAAAATTCTTATAACAACATTATATTAATTATAAAGCGTTTTTTTTGCGTACTTTTAAGTTTTATAAAATATTAGTAAAGCGACTTAAAATTGGTGCAAAGTACTAAAAAAATTAAAGGTAATTTAAGTACTTTAAAAATTAAGTATAAAGTAGTACGTAAAATAATAGCGCTATTAACTCCGTTAACTATACTATATAGTTTACTAGTAAAAATAAATTAAGTAATGCGCTTATATTTACTTAAGTTCTAGTATATAATATTATTAGTAATTTTACATTTATTTTGCTTATAATTTAAAATTAATTTAGTAGCAAAAATAATAATAAAACTAATTTAAAAGCTTAGGTCGGTATTATTAGCAAATAATCTATTTATAAAAATAAATAGCTTTGCTTTTATTAAGTCTAAAAGTATATATGTTAATTTACAGTGCTTATTTTTAATTTGCTAGTTAATTTGCTTATTTAACGCTTAAATATTATCTTTTATAAGTTTAGTAACTTATATAGCTATTAATAAGTTAAATACAGCTTTAAGTTAATATATACTACTAATATATATACTATGTGCCTTTTAGCTAACGTATTGCTAAAAAGCATTAACTAAAATAAAGTTAATTTTAATTAGATTTTTTGCTTAACCTTTTTATATAAAGATTACTTTTTTATTTTAAAAAGTAACCTTTGCATTATTAAACTTAATAGCTTATCTTTTATTAAAAAATTGCTTTAGTTTTGCTTTAAATTTAGCTTTAAAAAGTTTGCTTTTTTTCTTAGCTAAAAACGTTAATATAGCAAATAATAAAGTATTATCTGTTTATATTGCAATAATGCTAAATTTATTATATTTGCTTTTTATAAATAGTAAGCAAAGGTTATAAGTTAATGTTACTATTTTAAATTAATTTTAATAATGTTTATAATAAGTTTAGAACTAGTATAAACTAAATTTAGCTAAACTATAAAGAAAGCAAAGTAACTAAAAAATAGTACTTTTAAAGTATTTTTTTTTAAGTTTAATAAGTAAACATATATATATAATATAAAAAAGGGTATCTTTTAACTATATATATGCTTACATAATGTTTTTTAGCTTACTATAAGCGTTATAATCTTAAATTAAAAACAGTACAAGTATAAGTATAACTTATTAACTTATTTATTAAATAGTTAAAGCTTAACACAAAACCGTCTTTTTTTTATAGTTATTATAGCTTTAAACTACTAGTTATAATTTTTTATAAAGCTAGGTAGTTTTGCTTTTAATTTTGCGTACTATTTAAAACAAAAATAGCTTAATATTTAAGTACGTTTTAAAGTTAAAACAAATAAACTTAAATACTCTTATGCTTAAAAAATTATCGATTTTTAAAGCGTTAGATTTTTTAAAAAGTAAACTAAAAGTAAAAATAATGCTTTTATTTTTTAGCTTTAACAATAATTAAAAATTTACCTTCTTTTTTGCGTTTAAATACGTTTTTAGTACTATTATATACTTAAATTGTACTATTAAAAAGTACTATAATATAATAATTATTGTTTTGCTTTTTTTTAGTTTTTTATAAAGGCAGCAAATAATTGCTAAAGTAATAAAAAGTTATAAGTCCTCTACTTTTGCTAAAAGTATATTTTAATTTACACTTGCTTTATAGTTAGTCTAGTTTGCGTTTACTAAAAATTTGTTTACGCGTTAATATAGTTTTACTTATATATAATAAAACTTTGTTAGTTTATTAACTATGTTAATAATAATATTTTTACTTTTAATTGCTTAAACTTTAAAAAAACTATTTTATTTTTGCTTTTTTTACTAAATAAAAACTTTACTTTATAAGAAAAAAGTAAAAACAAAAAGTAAATTAAAGCTATTTTAAGTATTAAGCGTATATAATATGCCTACTTTTGCCCTTTTATTCTAAATAGCTTTTATAGCCTTTTAAATAGCTTTTATATGCTAAATAATTTTAGGTAACAGTAGCAAATTATAATTAATTTGTAAATAAGTACTAAATACTAATAAAGTAAGTACTAGTTTATTAAGTCTTATAGTGTTATTAAAAGCTTTTATTGCTATTTGCAAAATTAATTTATTATTGTTTTAGTAGCTAATCTCTTTTTTAATTATATTAAAAGCGCAGCGTAAAAAAGCATATGCGCGTTTAATCTTGCTAAGTGCTTAATATGCTTTAATAAGCATTTTTTTATATATAATTTTTATAATCCTAGCACTAGTTTAAAACTTCTTTAAAGCAAAGTTAGTACTAAGATTATATATTATATAATTAAGCAATTTTTAATAAACGTTAATTTAGCACTTATAAAGTGCATTTTACGCCTTACGTGCTTTTATTATTTAAATAAAAGTTGCAGCTTAAAATAACATAGCTAAATTAATAACGTAAAAAACCTATTTTTTATTAATTTAAACTATGTTAATAATAACCTTATAGTTAAATTTATAGTTATTTTTTAAAGTAAATTTAAAGCGTTTTAGTGCTAGGTTATACGTTTAGCAATAGTAGCAAAATTTCTAAATTTTTTTTAAAATAAAATAATTTACTTTATAACCTGCTATAGTTAACATTTGCTTTAGTTTTGCTGCTTTAAAGTGCTTAAATTATTTATAAAGTTAGCATAACTTAGTTTTAGTAAAATATGTAATTATTTTGCTAAAGTACGTATTAAAAAACAAATATTCTTATTTATAAATAACTAGTATTATATTGTTATTGCTTTAAACAATAACATTTTTAATATTGTTAAAATAAGTACTAACGTAGTTAACGTTATATAGTAAAAATAAAAAAAAAGTAAGCGTATTTAAAACGTAATACATAGTTATTTTAAAAAGGTTTTATATTTAAATTGTACTAATACTTTTAATAATATTGCTGCTACTAAATTTAATACAAACTTTGCTTAGTTTTTATACTATATTTGCTTTTAAATTTAAGCGTAAGTATACTTTTAATTGCGCTTTTTTAACTATTAAATAGTTAAAAGCACTTATATTTTATAATTTGCTTTAATATTCTACTTTATACAGATTTTCTAAAATAAATTAATTTGCTAGCGTTTTAGCTTTAAATTGCTATATATTCTTACTTATAACACAATGTATATATACAGCGTTTATTAAAAATTAAGTAGATTTTTTTGCTATTTTATTGTTAATTTTATTTTATTTATAGTTTAAATTTAAAACAGTTTTAAGGATACTTTTTATATTTATTAAATATTAAAAAAATATTTTAATATCTAGTTTATAGCTATAAATTATTTTATATATAGTAAAAAACTAGCATTTTATTTTATATTATTTTTTAATTAGATAATTAGTTAAAAAACAACTATTTTTTCTATATACAAAACACTTATACTTTTGCTTTAATAAGTTTAATTTACTTTTAAAACTAAAGCAATATAGTATTAAATTATTTTTATTATAACCGTAATTATTATACTTGCAATTTATATAAAACGCAGTACTGCTTTTGCTATTATTTGCTACTTGCAAACATACTTAAAAGTTAAAAAACAAACCTTTAAACGTCAGCTTTTAGTAAATAAGTGCTATATTAAACTTAAATATATTTTTGCACGCGCATACTACGTTTATTACTAAGTAAATTTCACTTTAATACGCAGCGCTAAGTACTTACTAAGCTTTTATAATCTTATTAATTATAAAGTTAAAAGCTTTTATAAAGGTTTTATTTAGGTTTTTTTTATAAATGTTTTAATATATAATTATTATTTAATTAATAAAGTATTAAAACTAATTTGCAATATTATTAAAATGCAAATCTAACTTAAAATATATTTTTATTTATAACTTATTAAAGCTAATTTGCTATATAAAGTACTATTTAGCGCGTTTATTAAAAATTATTAAAAATATAGCCTAATACTAGTTTTTTATTATTTTGATTTAGCAGCACATATTAATAAAAATTTATACCTTATTATATAATAGGTTATAAAGCTTGCTTATATAATTTTAGTCTTTTTACTATATTTTTATAAACATAGCAATTTTTTTAAAAGTAAAAAAGATATTGTTTATTAAATATATTAAAAGTAGATTATAAAGTAAAACATAGTTAAATTCTTGCAAATTTAAGTACAAGGTTAAAATGTCTTTATACTTAATAGCTTAAGTAAAAGCAGCTTGCTATTAAAGCGCAACTAGCTTGCTAGCAAGTAAAAAATCTTTTAGTTATAAGCGCTTAAAAGTATATAAAGTATATATAGCTTATATAGCTTATAATGCTTAAAGGGTTAAAAAAGGTTAAAAAGCAAGTTAAGTGCTTTAAAAAGCTTAAAAAGCTTAAAAAGCCTAAGCTTTTTAATTAGTTACTAGTACTTTTTAAATTAATTATAATTTAAATATATACTATTATATAAATTTTTTATTATTAAAGTTAAACAAAAAGGTTATTTTAAGTGCTTTTTTTTTAAATAATAAAACTAAAAAAAGGTATTAAAGTCTTTTAATAATTACGTTACTAAAAATAATAGCAACTAAACAGTTACTTATAAAGGTTTAAAGGTTTGCTAAAGTGTTATTAAGCCTTTTTTGCTATAATATTAGCAGTAATATATATTAAATTATACGTACTAATACGTTAAAATTTTAACGTATTTATCCTTTAAAATTTTTTTAAACAGCTTATAAAAAATCTTTGCTATTAAAAAGTATATATAAGTACTTAGTTATTTTTATTAAAACGTACGTATTTAGCTTATTTTTTGTTACCGTTTTAAAGTTAATTTTTTTATTTTTTTAAAGTTTAAAAACAATATGCTATTAAAAAAAGTATATAGCTATCCTAGTATTTTTAAATATTTTAGCCTAATTTAAGTTTATATTACAAGCGTTTTTAAAACAAAAAAAAAGCTATTAAAATTAATAAGCTTTTTATTATAGTTGCTTTTTTAAATTAAATTTAAAATAACTACTAAGGTTAAGATTTAATAATAATGCTATTATAAATTAATACTAATTAGTCTTTAAATTAGCTATAAATTAATTATAATAGTAAAAATGCTTACTATTTTTTATTTTATTATTAAATAACCTACAAAACACGTACTATAATTTTGCGTTAGCTTTTCTTGCATACTATAATTTTACTAGGGGTTTATTAAAGCAATTTAATTTAGATCTTCTGTTTAGCACTTTACTTAAAGTAGTTTTCAAAAGCAATACAAAGCTAAAGCAACTTTAAGTTAGGTTAAAAGCAAGTACGACAATAGTCTCTGTCTTTAAACCTTGCTTTTTTATAGTTGCTAATTTAACTACTAATTAGTATTAGTCTAGCTAAAGGTTAATATAATTATAACATATTACTATTTATAGTACTATATTAACTTAATTAACAAAAAGAAAAAAGAAGTTATAAAGACTTCTTTTAGCAAGTTTTATATAGCTATAAAGGTCTTTAATTAATCAAAACCTATTAGCAATACAAAAGGAACACGTACACCCTATATATTCAATACATAAAGGACGCGTACTCTATATATACTAGTTACGTACTATATACGTACACTGCGCATATACTTCCCTAATAAGGTAAGTCTAACGCAATCTATAACAAATATGTAAAAAACCAAATATCTATATCTATGAAATATTTGCGTTTTAATAGTCCTAATGTGGTTAATAAGGTCAAGGGTATTAAAAGGGATTCCAACAAAATACTTATTTTTTTAAATTTATACTAAACATTTCCTTTTATTTTTTATTTATTATATATATTTATTTTTTATATTTTTTTTTAGTTAAATAAGCTAAATAAATAAAATAAGTAATAATAGCAGCAAAGCTAATAATAACTTTATTATAAGCAATATTAATAAATTAAGTTATAAGTTTTAAATAATTTACGTTATTAATATATTAACTTTACTAAATTATTATAATTTACTTAATTTTTAAGTGTTACTTAAACTTTAATAAAACTTATAAAATAATTTATATACTATAAGCATAAAAAATATTAAAAAATAAAAAAACAATAAAGCAATATAGTAAGCTTTAAAATAAAACATATTTAATTAAAAACAGTTTTAAAAGCAAACTAATTAAACTATTAAATACTTAATAAATTAAATTAAAAAAGTAAACAATTTTTAAACAAATATAAAATTTAATATAAAGTTTATAATAAGTAAAATAAACTTATTTATTTAAACTACTTAAAGCAAGCTAGCAATACTATAACTATTAACTTTAATATAAGCATATTTAATAAGTTAAAAGCAAGCGTACTTTATATAAAAGCAAGCGTACTTTATATAAAAGCAAGCGCACTTTATATAAAATCTAGCGCAACTTAATTTAGCGCACTTTATATAAAAGCAAGCACGCTTTATAATTTAAAAATAAATTTAAATAATATAACTAGCATAAAAGCTAAAAATAAAAATAGCATACTTATAACCTACTTAGCAAGCATTTAAACTTTATATATTTAAAATAAACATATTATATAAAAAAATTTTAAACTTTAAAAGCTTTTTTTTAAACCTAAGCTAAGCTAATAACTTTTATAAAAATAGCAATGCTTTATTATAAGTTAACTTTTAATTAACTAGTTATATATTTTTTAAAAATAACTAATTTTAAATTTAATTTATAAAGCTTTTAACTTAATAATTTTTAATTTAACTTTTAACTAAACTAATAATAATAAATACTTTAAAAAGTTATTTTAACTATTTAAAAAAACCTAATGTTTTATATTATATATATAATTAAAACTTAAACAAAAATTATAATAAAATAAATAGCAAGCAAAAGCTTTTAAAAAAAACTTTAAAAAAAACCTAAGCAATAGTAATAATAATAGCCTTTTATAAAAACTACTAAAACTTATAAAGCTATAAAAACTATTAAGTTTATAAAAACTATTTAAAAGCAATAAATACTTATACTATAACTTAATATTGCTATTTAGTAATAATTTTAATAATTAAAAAATAAAAATTAAAAAAAAAATATTAGCACTTTTATACTTAACTTTAAAAATTTAAAAAACTTTAATTAAATAAATAAAAAATTTAAAACTATTTATATAAATATATAAGCTTTTATTAATAAAATTAATACTATATTAAAAAATACTAAAAGTAGCACTTATAAAAGCTAGTTAGTATAGCTATAGCTTATTTTATTAAGCAAAGCTATAGCTTATTAGTAAAATTTAATCTTTACTATTAAAAAAAAAAACGTTTTTAAAATAAAAGTATTTAAAAAATAATAAACTAACTTAGCTAACGTTTTATTATAGCTTTAAGTATTACTACTAAAAAAAGCAACTTTTTATAGCTTAAGCTTAAAAATATTATATATAATAAAAATATATTAAAAAAATACTTTTAAAAAAAGCTTAAATACGCTAAAGCAAATTACTTACTAGCAAGCAACAATTTTAACTAAATAAAAGTAGTTATAGCTATATAGTTAGTAATAAACCTAGCTTTAAAGCAAAATATACTTATACTTAACTAAAAAAAAAGTCTTAGCAAATATTTTAAACTTTTTGCTTATAAAAAAGCAGTACTTTTATTAGCAACTAAATTTATATACTTTTAAGTTTAAAAAAAAAATAAGCAAAGTAGCTAAATAACTTTTTTAAAAACTAATTAAATAATAAAAACAATAATAAAACTAAAGGCTACTAGCAAAATAAATATAAAAAAAGCTATAATTATAATAAAAGTTAAAATTATAACAATTGCAGTTATTATAAAAATAACTATAAAAAAACAAATACTAATTTAAAAATTAGAAAAAAAATAAAAATAAACCTTAAAATAAAAATAAAAATAAACCTTAAAATAAAAATAAATTTAAAAACAAAAATAAAAAAAAAACTATTTAAACCTAGCAAAAAAAAAAAAGTTAAACTATAAATTTAATTTAGCTAAAAGCTTAATAAATTTATTAAAAAAAAACTTTTTAAATTTAAAGTTAAATAAAGCATTTATAGTTATTAACTATAATATATATTATAA
>MU401676.1:0-59834 GCA_022579005.1 Poronia punctata
TTATAGTTTAAATTTAAAATAGTTTTAAAAATACTTTTTATATTTATTAAATATTAAAAAAATATTTTAATATTTAGTTTATAGCTATAAATTATCTTATATATAGTAAAAAACTAACATTTTATTTTATATTGTTTTTTAATTAAATAATTAGTTAAAAAATAACTATTTTTTTTATATATAAAGCACTTATACTTTTGCTTTAACAAGTTTAATTTGCTTTTAAAACTAAAGTAATATAGTATTAAATTATCTTTATTATAACTATAATTATTATACTTGCAATTTATATAAAATGTAGTGCTGCTTTTGCTATTATTTACTACTTATAAACATGCTTAAAAGTTAAAAAATAAACTTTTAAACGTTAGCTTTTAGTAAATAAGTGCTATATTAAACTTAAATATACCTTTATACGCGCGTACTACGTTTATTACTAAGTAAATTTTACTTTAATACGCAGCGCTAAGTGCTTGCTAAGCTTTTATAATCTTATTAATTATAAGGTTAAAAGCTTTTATAAAAATTTTATTTAAGTTTTTTTTATAAATGTTTTAATATATAATTGTTATTTAATTAATAAAGTATTAAAACTAATTTATAATATTGTTAAAATGTAAATTTAACTTAAAATATATTTTTATTTATAACTTATTAAAGCTAATTTGCTATATAAAGTATTGCTTAGTACGTTTATTAAAAATTATTAAAAATATAGCTTAATACTAGTTTTTTATTATTTTAATTTAGCAGTACATATTAATAAAAATTTATACTTTGTTATATAACAAGTTATAAAGCTTGCCTATATAATTCTAGTCTTTTTGCTATATTTTTGCAAATATAGCAATTTTTTTAAAAGTAAAAAAAATATTATTTATTAAATATATTAAAAATAAATTATAAAGCAAAATATAGTTAAATTTTTGCAAATTTAAGTATAAAGTTAAAATGTTTTTATATTTAATAGCTTAAGTAAAAACAGCTTACTATTAAAGCATAACTAGCTTGTTAGCAAGTAAAAAATTTACTAGCTATAAGCGCTTAAAAGTATATAAAGCATATATAGCCTAAGTAGCTTATAATGCTTAAAAAGTTAAAAAAGGTTAAAAAGCAAGTTAAGTGCTTTAAAAAGCTTAAAAAGCTTATAAAGCTTAAGCTTTTTAGTTAGTTACTAGTACTTTAAAATATGTTTTAAGTTTAAGCGTATTTTAGCTTGCAATCTTTTTATTAGTAAATATAAAAATTAAACTAAGTTTTTATCTTTTAATTAAAAATATATAAAAAAAGTACTAAGCTTTGCTAATAGTTACGTTATTATTTATAATAGTAAGCAACTTATTGCTTATTATATTATAGCTTTAAATTAAGCTATAGTTAATACTTTTTTACTATAGTACTAGTAACAACAAACGTTATACTATATGTACTATATTATTAAAATATTAGCATATTTATTTTTTAAAATCTTTTTAAACAGCTTATAAAAAATCTTTGCTATTAAGCTATATATGCATATACTTAGTTATTTTATATAAAATATATATATTTAGCTTATTTTTTGCTAGTATTTTAAAGTTAAGTTTTTTTACGCCTTATCTTTTAAAAATAATATACTTTTTTAATAAATAAATAGCTATACCTATTTTTTTAAAAATTTTAACCTAATTTAAGTTATTATTAAAAGCGTTTTTAAAATAAAGTAGTACCGATTGCTATATATGTTGAAATTTTTATATAGTTAGTTTTTTAAATTTTTTTTTAAAAATAAACTAAGGTTACGCAATAATAATGCTATTATAAATTAATGCTAATTAGTTTTTAAATTAGCTATAAGTTAAAAGTAGTAAAAATGCTTACTATTTTTTATTTTATTAGTATATAACCTATAAAACGCTTACTATAATTTAGCATATGCTTTTTTTGCTTACTTTATTTTTTTAAGTAGTTATATAATAATTTAAATTAAATCTTTTATTTATTACTTACTTAAATATAATAAGTTTTAAAAGCAATATAAAGCTAAAGCAACTTTAAATTAAGTAAAAAGTAAGTATAACAATAGTTTCCGTTTTTAAACCTTGCTTTTTTATAGTTGCTAATTTAACTACTAATTAGTATTAGTTTAGCTAAAGGTTAATATAATTACAACATATTACTATTTATAGTACTATGTTAACTTAATTAATTAAAAAGAAAAAAAAGTTATAAAAACTTTTTTTAGCAAGTCTTATATAGCTATAAAGGTTTGCAGTTAATTAAAACCTATTAGCAATATAAAAAAGATACGTACACCTTACGTATTTAATATATAAAGAACGCGTACTCTTTATATACTAGTTACGTACTATATACATATATTGCACGTATACTTCTTTAATAAAGTAAGTCTAACGCAATTTATAATAAATATATAAAAAACCAAATATCTATGTCTATAAGATATTTGCATTCTAATGGTCTTAATGTGGTTAATAAGGTTAAGGGTATTAGAAAGAATTCTAACAAAATCAACTATAGTACAACTTTTATATTTATTGTTTAATAAAAAACCTATAAAGCACTGTTTACTTTTATAGCTATTTTTAACTAAAAATATAACTAACTAAATATTAAAACTGCTTTTTTATATAAAAATATAAACATAAATATTTATATATATTTTTTACTTAGTTTTTAAAAACTTAAAAAAATATATAAATTATAAAAAGCGCTTTATAGCTTTAAATAATTACTAAAAATTTAATATAACTTACTTTTTAACTACTTATAAAAATTAAAATAAATATAGTTAAAGCTAAATAAAGCTTTATTTTTTAAAAAAAGGCTTATATTAATTATTTATATTAATAATATATTAATTTTTAAAAAAGATAAAAGCAAAGTAGTAAAAGTTAAAAAATAACTAGTAAATAAATTTAAAATTACTAATATAAGCTAATGCAAATACTTTTTAAGTATAAAAATATATTAAAACTAAAAAAAATAAAAAATATAGCTTACTTAAACATTATATATTTAATAAGTTATTAAACGCTTTTTTTTAACTAATATATATACTAAAACTATACTAATAAACTTTAAAAAGACCTTAGTCTTAGTAAGCAATAATTATTATAATACTATAATAAAAGAAAAATATTAAAAAATAATTAGCTTACTTATATATGCTATAGTTAGTACTTAACCTAATATTATATACTTAGTATTAAAGCTTAGTTGTTTTTTTATTAACTTTACTTAGCAACACTTTAAAGCAAAAAAAAATATACTATAATATTTTGCTAAAAGCGCTAACTTTAAACTTAAACTTAATAAAAATAACTTAATACTTAAAAGGTTTATAAACGCAAAATATAAAAAAAATAAAACTAATAGCATATTAACTAAATATTATATTTTTATAATAGTAAGCGTAGCTATTAGCTAAAAATTATAAAAATAATTATTAGTAGCTATATTTAGCTGCAAATTTAAATATATAGCACTTTTTAGTGTAATATTAAAAAAAGTTTACTTATAACAACTTTTAAATAAGCTTAAAATTACTTTTAATAAAAAACGCTTTATATAAATATATATTAATAATAATAAAATAAAATAATTAGCTAACAACTTAGTATATTATAAATAAATAAAACATATTTAAATTTAATATTATAAAATATAAGAATTAAAAAAAAAAAAATTAATTATAATTAAATAAGTATTAAAAGACTTTAATCTAGCAAATATTAGCATTAAAGCCTTGTTAAAAGCAACTTTTAAACACTAAAAAAATATAATAAGTATTAAAAAACTTAATAAAAAGTTAATAATAAAAAAAAGTAAGTTAAAAACTATTGCTTTTTTACTTTATACTTTTTACTTTTTTTAATAAAGTAATAAAAAGAAAATATAAAGGTTTTTATATAAAAACAGTTAAAATAATAAGTTACTTTATAATTAAAGTATATTAAAATTATATTTAAAGCAAGGTGTTATATTATAAAATAAACTATTAGTTTTAGTACAAGAATATAAAGTAGAGTTAAGTATTATAAAAAGGATTATTATATATTATAGTAAATTAATCTCTAACCTATACTATAATAGTACTTACTCTTTTAGTAATGTTATAAGTTAATACAAGGGGACTTAGTACCTTAAAGTATACTTTATATACTATACCTTAACACCGGGGAAAAGCAGATAGGTAATAAGGTTTAAACTTATGGTATGTATTCTTTAACTAAAGCCTACCAATTGAAGTACGTACCTAGCGTGCCTAGGTGTTTTATTTGTGCCTTCTTGTTGTAGGAAGCACCGAGGTGTTAAAAACGCCTCGATGCTTGGCGGAGCGTCGACTCCGGTGAAACGGTGGTCACGTCATTGTTGTAATGCGGGGCATGTCAGAAGTGGCTTAATCCCTATGCGTGGCAGGGTGTGGCTTGCAGGATACAACATTAGGACTTCAACATACATGGCGCATGCTAAATAAGGTATTAGAGTTAGTGCAAGTAGATGTCGAGGTTAGTACCTACAAGTATTCCTAGTACATGCGGACGCGCGCCAGAGGGGTCGGCGTGATCTGTATGATGCAAGGTGAGGGGCAGAACAGAGATTCAGATCGATGAAATCACTGCCAATCGAGATTTCGCTGGGGACTTTGCGATGCCCCATTGGGAAATGCGGTCTCGTGGTGTTCTCTGTCTGATTGCGTGCAGCTGAGAAACAGCGTTCCACATCTCTGGTAATTTTGTGCTACGCCCCCACCTTCATCTGTATTTTGCCAGGGCTCATCACCCCACCTTTGGGATAAATAAAGTCTAGACTTTGTGTGGCTCGTGTCAGGTTGCAAACAAAACGGAGCCTAGAAAATAGAAAGTCTTGTAGGTATTTTGCCTGCCTATTCTAGTAAGGTAGCACATATTCTGATGGAGGTACCGTACACGTATGGTGTCATAGTGGAGGCACACTGTGATAGATTATCCATTCGGGCATTTGGATAGAAGCTTCTAATTTGGGGTTCCTCATTTGCAGGTACGCGTTATCGTCGGCGCGTAAAAAGGTACATTACAAACCGTAGTAAGGATCCATCTCGGCTTTGTTACCAGCTTAATACCTAATACCTACTTGAATGTAGCGACGGTAGGGATTAACTTGTCTAGGACATGGAGTTGTAAACTAGAGCATGATATGCATAACGTATAGAAATGCTTACCTACTAGGTATACTATCTATCTATTACTAGGAAGTGTATGTGTTGAGCAGACATATTTGTAAACAAAACGAGGAAATGCTGCCGCGGCAAATTACAAATGCGATAAAGTCTTAAACAGATGAGTATGGCAAAGTGCCAATTACCATCTTTCCAAATCTGGTTATGATGGTGTAGTTGCCGCTTGAGAATCGTTCTTGGAAAAGTTATCCGTGGTGGGCCGTAGCTTCCCTAGGTATGTATCCAATGACGTCAACCACAGCCTTGTGAGCGCTAGAATGTAGCGGCAGTCCACAAAAGGCAACTTCCCTTATGTAATTCCCCATGGGCCACGGAAGGTAGGAGACAAACAACAATCTGTGCACTTACCTATGACGTAGTTACTCGTGTTTCTTGTGCTGTACCTGGAGGCACGGCAGTTGCGAATGTCCTGCCAGGGCAAAGAAACAGCTTGGCCAATTTTTATTTAAACTCCCTCTCCCTCCTGTTGTAAACCATCCTTTTCTCTCCTCATCATCAACGAGAACCTGCAATACACAAGCATCTACAAACTTCTTCGCATCTACCAAACAAACACAACCAAACCAAACCACTTCATCAAAATGGATAACATTAAGAACGCCGCCAACTACGTCTCTGACTCCGTCAAGAGTAAGTCATCTCTTCAACCGAACTTCACCTGAGCGACAAGTTTCTGACCCTTATAACAGGCGCTACCAACACTGGCTCCAAGGAGGCCAACAAGAGCGTCGCCAAGGACAACGATGCCTCTCTAGGCACTCGGTGAGTTACCTTCATTCACTTGAAATCCTCTACATATCATACTAACATGTCTGGTCCAGCGCCTCTGCCGCCAAGGATGCCGTTGGCGACAAGTTCGACGAGCAGAAGCACGACAAGTCTGCTGAAGTCCACAAGGAGGCTGCCAAGCACTAAAGTGCCCTTTGATTCACGAGTCAATTACGAGTAATGGGTCATGATGAGACGGTTCGGTTTCTCGGACTATAATTTTCTTTTTGGTTGCGATCGGGCATGGATGATGGGTGGATCATCTTGCCGGGAAGATTCCTCATAGCACGCATCATATACCCCTAAGACAGCTTAGAATAAAGGTGCTTGTTCATCCCCAATAACGGACTTTGTTTGAATATTTGTGATATGTTTTTTTTTGTGTTTTCGCTGGACAATCGCAAATTGGAGTGGATTCGCAAATTCTATGGTACGTTTTTGGCATACCAAAAGAATACTTCCGCCGGAGCGGCCAAGTGAGGACATCACCATCTACATCAAGCATTTGAAGTCTATTAATTTAACACTTGGACCATTTCGAGCCATCCGTCAACTGTTATGCGGCATCAATGACGTTCGTCAGCTAGATGTGTGGTTGTTGTCTTTCTCTCCTCCCGGCTATAGAAGAGTGGGCGTTGAAATGACAGCCGCAATTTCCCATTCAGGCAAGAGGGGTGCTCACAGGATAAGCACGGACCACAACCTAGTTGTCCCGTTGTTTCGTTAGTCGTCTCGGACTCTCAGTCGACCAAATTTCCAATCGAAATAGAAGTTTCAAGGCGATCCCGTTGTGTCGAGTAGACGGTCTCTTGCTTACTCTTTTCTCTTCATTCGTCTTTCTTTGACTTGCTAATTGATGAGGTCCCTCCATTAGCCATTTTGCGCAAACGACCTTTTTAATTATTTTCAACATGGACTACAATTACTTGAAGGAAAATCTTCCAGCCGACCTTTTCGACCCGGTGACGCTATGGTCGCTCGCGTCCACGGTCGCCATGGTGGTCGTCGCATACGGTCTATCGCTTCTGGCGCTCGACAGAAGCACCTCCAAGTCCCATCGGTTCCTCTTCATCTGGCACGCCTTCGACGCCCTCATCCATTTCTGCCTCGAAGGTAGCTTTTTATACCACTGCTTCTTCTCGTGGATTCCGCTGTCGAGCGTCTCGAACCCACGCGCTCTTGCCTCGACCCCTTACAACTACCTCGGACATACCGACCGCGCCTATGGCGCCCAGGCCGGAGGAAATGCGCCCATGGCCCAGCTGTGGATGATATACGCCAAAGCTGACCGTCGTTGGGCCGGTGTTGATTTGGTATGTTGGCCATCTCCCACGATGCCCATTCCCATGCGGAATCGCCTGCAAGTCATAACTAACGCTATGGTCCCTTATGGCGAATAGTCCGTTGTCAGCCTTGAGCTATTGACCGTTTTCGTCGCGGGGCCGCTGGCCGCTTACGTGTCGTACGGTATCGCCAAGAAGAAAGAGAGCGTCAACGTGGTCATGCTCATCATTGCGACGATGGAGATATACGGAGGATGGATTACCTTTTGCCCCGAGTGGCTGGTCATGAACTACAACCTCAATACCAGTACTTTTATGTATAAGTGGCTGTACTTGGTCTTCTTCAATACCCTTTGGGTCTTCATCCCTCTGTACGCCTGCTACGTTGCCATCTCGGACATCAACAACGCCTACGCCGTGAGGGCCAAGGTTGGGGCTTCTAAGAAGTCGCAATAGGCCCGATCGTGTTTGTGTTTGGACATTGTCAATGTCGTTGTAACCATCATTACCAGCCCAGACCCATGTTACGGACACGATCCTTGAGCGTGCCACGAACGGTCTGCGAAGTTTTGTTCCTGTATATAGCATTCCAGGCGCCACTGGGCCGCGACCATTGCCGGATATGTGACGCCACCATTGGGTAGGCATTTATATTTGGGTCTCGACTCGGACAGCACGCTTGGAGCCCGGAAAGGGACCTTTTTACTCTATCTGGCACACATACACCATACATCTTTTCTCGTGTCATACGAAGCAGTGGTATGTTTGGAATAGCGCAATTATGCATTGAATAACTACTTTCTTCTTGCTGTTTTTATTACCGCAGGGGCCGTGGACACACGACTATACTAGACGTCCTACCCTAGTAACGGAGCTGCTCAACCATCTCGTCCGAGTTGATGAAGGCGCACCTCTCTCTGATCCGCTGCTCCGCCAACGCAGGCTTCGCGCGAGGTCCATCGATAGCAGAGAGGCCCTCGTGGGGACCGCCAACAATGAAGACATCTACCTCGCCATCGCGGGTGAAGGCAGGTGTGAAGCCGACAAAGGTGTCGTGACCTTTGCGCGACGGCTTCCCTGTAGCCGCAAATGTGGACCAGGACCTCGAGCCACGAGAAACGAGGGCGTAATCGGACTCGGACGGCTGGAAGGGCCAAGCGCCCGTGTCGTACACGGAGATGTTGCCGAAGATGTAGGCAAACTCGGATGTATGGATGACGCCAGCACCGGTCGCACCCAGCCCGCCCTTTACGACCTGGTCGAGGACGGTCTGGTTCCAGTCATAGAAGTAGACATCGTTACCCTGGCTAGCAAAGTTCTCTCCGCAGAACATGGGCTGGCACACCATTATGATATCGCGCCAAATGCGCGCGGCGCGGTACAGCTCGCTCGATAGGCCTGCTTCTTCGTTGGCGGGGAATTCCGATACCGGATACAGGCCGAGCAGCTTATCGATGTTCTCGCTGGTCACGGTGGGGAGATATGCCTGGAAGTAAGCCCGTGTATCGTCGTCGGTCTCGATGGAACTGTCTGTGTACAAGGTGAGGTCGTCCTGGGTCCACCCGATCATCATGGTCGCCTTGCCAAACTTGCCCTCTCGCAGGAGCTGTGACGGTGCGGCGGGGAGAAAGTCGCCATCTACGACGGGCAGCCAGATATCGCCGAAATTATGGCCAATGTCGTCTTGAAAGGTGGTGAGGAATGCAGTGAGCAAGGTATCTGTATCCATGTCGCGGAAGCAGGCGATGGTCTCTGCCGAGTGCAGGCCGCCCTTGTCGCAACCCACCTCGTCGACGACCAGTTGCATGGCCTCGAGGGTAAAGTTCCCAGTGATGCCTTGCTCGTTGCACTGGCTTTGGCAGATGCCTCGCTGGAAGGGCAGAGGCTTGCTACCTCCGTATGCCAAGACCTGCATGCCCACCGCCAGACCGCCTGAGGATTGACCGAAGATGGTGACATTCTCTGGGTCTCCTCCGAACTGGTCTATGTGTTCCTGTATCCATTCGAGAGCGAGACGCTGGTCCCTCAGTCCAGCATTCTCCGAGCCCTCGGCCTGTAGCGCGTCGGACTGGGCGAAGCCGAAAAAGCCGAGGCGGTAGTTGATGTTGACCTGGATGACGGGCGAGTCATTCTCGATGGATTGGAGCACCATGCCATCTGGAGCCGTGGTCACCTCCCGGTTCTGGCCGCTCCAGAAACCACCGCCGTAGATCCACACCATGACGGGGAGTTTGCTGTGCGCCTTGGTGCCCTTGGGACGCCCAATAACAAGATTCAGGCAGTCCTCGGAAATCTCGGTGATGTCGGTTTGCACGAGTAGGTGGGAAACAGGGCCGACCACCTGCGGACAAGCCGGACCATACGAGGTCGCGTCGACGACGGCGCCACGAACATGTTTGTATGGCTTGGGTGGCTTGAAGCGGTTCGCGCCACCTGTATCCTGCCCAAATGGGATGCCTAGGAAGACCTCGATGCCATTGCGGTCCAGGCCGTTATATGTGACCCCTTGCTTATGGTCAACCACGTGTGGACCCTTGTTGCATTTTGTCCCTGCGATGGTGCTAGCGGTGCAGCTGGCCGAGAAGGCGAGCGCCGCTGTTGCAAAGGGGAGTGCGAACTTCATGATTGCGGGCAAACAAGAAGAACTGACGCAGCGTGAACATCAAGTAGGTAGGGAATCTGGACCTACCTGGCCTACCTGGTCTACCTATATTTATGTAAAAGGCACAATGCACCCTGTATCAAACCCCGAATAAGCCCAACCGGAATCCGAATTACTGGGTCTTTTCCTCAGCTCGGATTAGATACATTTTTAAGTGCTTACTTCTAGAAGCTCGTCCGGAGCCGTTCCTTTGTAGGGCTACACCAACGATGACTCCAAGTCTGTGCGGACCCTTATTATTATAAATCTTGCGTCGTTCTGTTACAGAAGACTCAAGAGGGCCAGTTCAGATGCGCGGTCCGCGCTGAAGGCAATGTCCTAGCCTACTCGTAGTGACGGATGCATAGGTGGGTAATAAGCTGACATGGGTGAGTACAGGTGCCAAGCGTCCATCTCGCATATAAGAGATTAGAAGGTAGGCCGTAATAGGTAGGTGATATCTACGCGTATATTCTGTATCCGCCGCCACGATTCCAGTGTGACGGTAAGCACCTACCTACTCTATGGTTCAGGTATCATCATTATCATATCTATGTGGTAGCAGTGGTTTGAAGTAGGCACACCTTGGGATTGGCTGAGTACCAATCCTTTCTGTAATCATGTTTTATCTCATTCATCCGTCTATGTGATATTGACAAGAAGTTACTCGTAGATAGTTTATGTTTTGTACTCGTAATCCATACCCTCCTACTGTTAGCTTGATCACGGTGGATCAAAAGACGACTAGGTTGAAGTAGAGCCGCTTGCAAAATGAAGTGTCGGTGGATAGTGGTGGATACTATGACCCCTGAAAACCCTAGCGTTGTGAATTATCATCTGCTTATTTTTGTTTTTTGTTAAAAAGCTGCGAGTCGGGGAAAAAGAATCCCGGAGACGACTCATCTTGCAGCGCTCTAAAGATACCTACTCGTACAAAATCTGTCGTCGTAAGTACATGTGTTTTAAGAGATGTACGGATTATTACGATAAACATCTTGATTCCTTAAGCAATATGTATGTTGCGACCGGAGACGCTCTGCTGGTTTAGTGACTACCTTTAAGTAGGTACCTATATAGTACAACATAATAGGTATGCGTAGACATATTTGTATCATGCATCGCAGCTTCCGTCTATACTCTGTGAAAACGGCCGAGGTTCGGGTGGTAGAGGAATACAATCGTTAGGACAAGACTTTTGTTATCCAGAATGCCAGTGAAGACAAACAACCCTTTTTTCTCATACCATTGAGATCGTGTATCATACCATAGGGCCTGAATCCCTTTGTACGACCCCTTTTGTACAATTAGGACAACAATCAAACATTTAAGAACACAACAAGGCATTGTTTCTAGATGATACAAAGAAATCTTCATATAAAATCATGACCTACTACCTCACGGCCAAGTCTATGGGATCTATCTACCTATCTCTACCAGCAAGAGCAAAGAAACACCAAAGACAAGATAAACCCTCTAATCCACTGATCATCCCTAACTTCAAAAATTCAAAATACCTACCTTAATCATGACTAACCCCCAACAGCATTACCCGGGCTACGAACCCTTCAAACTAGACTGGACTCGCTCCCGGCGCTACCGTCCCTCCGTCCTCGTCAAAGCCCGGCACATAAACTGTCCCTTTGCGCGCGCCGACATACACGGGATAAAACCAGTGTGCGAAACCGAAATCATCACTCAGATCGACCCTGATATCCGACCAGGTCAAGACTGTTGTTCCAGCTACAACATCGAGGCCATCGGCTTCGCGACTAATCCCATGGTATGTGCTTTCGAAGAAGAAGAAGAACCGTATCATCCCCTTGCACGGTACGATGTTCTTCTTAACGCGTCCATAGCGTGGGAGGACTATCTGCCCTTGGTTCCGTTTACAGAGTCTGATGATTTCGAGGGGCCGTTGCCGCATACTGAGGCCTTGTCGCCTCGTCATGTGCATATTATGACGGAGAGGAAGGGGGATTATATCCGGGTTAATTATGTGACGCGCTTGAATGATGAGGAGCCGCTTGATCGGGGTGATTTGTTGGGGATTTTGGACGAGTTGGTTGAGTGGGTTGAGGGACAACCGAGGGGTTGGTTTTTCTGGTAGGAGGTAGATTGGGTAAGTCATGCTTAACAGTTGTTTTATCCTCTTATGTAGAATGTTAGACAGCGGCTCTATAGAGATTATTATATCCTTGCTTTATACGTACATACTCTTGACCACTTGGCTTTTGTGAAGAATCTATCTACTAGATGGGCTATAGTGAAGAGGCAGGTGCTAGAACTTGGGACATCAGGGCCATCGTGACATTCAAGACCGTCCCTTTGTTCCCGTCATCACTTTTGACGTTGGTGACATGCCCACGGTTCTAGATATAGCCTGCGACAGGGTATATTACTCGAAATATGACCAAGTTCATCATGTTGTCATAAGATCAACCGGTGAGTGTACGTACTGTTCCTATTATGATACCTAGAATGAGGTAAGCCCTCATAGGACAGCGCATCTAGTTTCATTTATACATTCCATCCTATATATTCCTTATGAGGTTGCGTCCCGATTTCCGCTAATCCTTTATCAATAATCATATGCCTTTTTGGAATTAGACGTGGAAGCGTGTTTATTCCGATTTCCTCATCTTCTTAGATTATGTCACATTACCATTCCTTTCGGTCACCTAAGGATCTGGATACTATATAGCATGTGTGTAGTGGGTCTATGATCTCAAGATCGTGGATAGAGATAGAGATTCAGAGTTGGTGTGTTTTCATTGAGTATTCATATGAGAGTAGGTATATCGTTATATCGTCCTATGTTCCGAGGGGTATCTCGGTGTAGTATTCGCTTCCATCTCTCACACTCCGGTGAAGATACGAAGCTGCGAACTTCGAATATGTCTTGAACCATTTTCCTTCTCAAAAGTCAATATACAGCTTGCGCATTCCTCTTGCTAACTCTTGTAAAATGTTTATTTTCCTGACAAAAGAGATATTCTCTTCCGTGGCGGAAGCTAGTTGGCTACTGGCTACTTGAAGTATCTGCCTATGTTCCCAAGTAGTATATACATATAAAAGACAGTATACCCCCAATGCGCCATCGCTAATATCAAATGATGGAGACAAAAGAAAATTTCTACACACTTACCGTGATTGACTGATCCGTAACTTATTATACTTACCCTTATGTCCGTACCAAACCATACCATTATCACCCTCTTTCCCTCAACATATCCCATCATATTGTTCTTGTTGCATCTGCGGCACCTGCCCTTGAACAGGCATAGGAGTTCCCTGCTGCAACAACACACTCAGATTCGACTCGGGATTTTCTTGCATGAACTCAAGAGTCCAGTCGCGGAGATCTTCTTGCACCTCTGGACCCTTGGAACAAAAGTGTCCTAGTAGGTTTATTACGTCCAAGTGAAGACGGTTATATTGTCCCGACATCCAGACGTATTCTCGCGCCTGCGCGTGCACGCAAAAGGACATGTTCTGGGGGGTTGTATAGTGGTTGGGTGCGCAGTCGCACATTATCGCGTCGCCGTCGTGGTCTGTCCTGAGCCGTCTTGTTAGCTCGTTTTCGAACACGTCGAGAAGGTTGGCGATTAGCTCTGGGGCTGCCAGTTGGCGTAGGCTTAGTCCCTGGTGGGGGCCTGGATATGGTGGGGGTGGAGAGGTACATGGTTGCTGCTGTTGTTGTTCCTTTTTGTAGAATGGCTGTTGGAAAGGTTGTTGGAAAGGGTTGTGAAAAGGTTGCTGGCGTTGATATTGTGGCTGTTGCCGCGGTTGGAAGGGTTGGTAGGGTTGCTTTTGTGGGAAATGCAGAGGCTGTTTGGGTGGTTGAAGCTGTTCCCATGAGTCCCGTGACCGATGCCGCTGATACCGTTGCCGCTGCTGTTGCTGTAGCTGTTGCTGTAGCTGTTGAAAAGGCTGTGGTTGTCCTCCTAGTTGCGCTTTCTTTGGGGGATGAACAACGGCATGTTGGCCAAGTTGTGAAGGTGAGAATTTCCCACCACTTTGAATGTTCTTTAGTATACTGCTCGGGTTCAGGGGACCTCCTTCCCGATGAGGCTGTCGGCGTTGGTAGTTCGGATCGTAGTTCCTCCCCTTATAGTTGGAAACGTGGTCCTCACGGCGCGGGGCCATATTTGCGGGTCTGTAGGGGTATAGGGGTAAAGAAAATATTTGCAAGGAAGGGATGAGTTGTAAAACCAGAACAAGATGTGGCTGTGACGGCTACGTGAGGAAGTCAGGAAGTGGGCGGGCAAAAGTGCTATTATCTTCGAGTCAATCGAAGATAATAAGTAATGACGGGCTAGTAGAGAATGTCGAGATGATGTTCACATTGGTCGGGAATCAAGAGTAGGTTGGCTTCTTTCCTTTATGTATTCTAGCACACCCTCGACTTGTCTTCGAACAGGGGGGCCTGGTATTAACAATGCTCTTATATCCGCTGCAGCGCCAAAGAAACGGGCAATGTGATGTCTTGTTGGTAGTCGCATCAAAGGGTTCTTTGTCCGAGATGGACGCTTGAAAAAACTCGACATTTGTTTCGACATCTGCTTCTTTGTTGTGGGCATTTTGAAAGACGTTGTTTGCCCAAAGTTGTTTATTAAGGGCTGTGCGCCAACCAATGTGCAACGTCTTGAAGCGCATAAGGTACTGTGCTTCATTACGCCTTGGTGTCACATTTCCCCTGATCAGGCTCCAGGCCAGGGTGTCGGCGTCAGCTCCGTCCGGTTGAACTCTCAAAGACCATCGCCTTGCACCGGCTTTGACGAACGAAAACTATTCACTCGACCTTGTTTGCCGTGTCCCCAAGTCTAGGTTGTAATCTGCCCAAGCACTGGAGAAACAGATAAGTATTTATTACTAAAAGTATGCTTTGGTTTCATTCATCTGGTACCTATATAGCTCCTCAGCCTTCTTTCTACCTGCAAGTATCGGCCCACATGCGAATCAATCATGTAGTCATCCTTAGTACGCCTCATACTCCTTTGACCCAGTGATCCAGTAAACCTGATGCCGATTAATGTATTTAGTATGTCTAGGTATGTACCAACGCCTGTCTGTACAAGTCATTCAGTGTCTGCCGCTGTCCCTTATCCTTGTCGGATCAAACTGACAAGCCAAAAACCATGGGGAGAAGGCTGTTATGCCGAAACCAAAAAAAACCGATAGTCGGGCAGACGCGTTATATCATAACCGCAAAGGGCGAATCATGACTGACCCCAGCGTCTCCAGAACTGCCAAGCAGGCGGTCTGCTCGTTCCTGTCTCGCGTTTTGTGATCTGATCCCGACCTTGTATCCGCCAAAAGAAGATGGGGATGCCCGTCAGGACGAACGCAACCACGATGATCGTTTTGAGCGGTTGGGCAAACACGGCTCTGCTCAAGAGAAACAAACTGACACAGCAGAATATTATGGGCGTGGTGATCCACGTCTTGTACGGTCGTTCCAGATACGGCTCCTTGACTCGGAGGATGATCAAGCCAAGCACGGTCAGGAAGTAAAAAGAATATCCCGCCACGCCGTAAAAAGTGACCAGTTCGCCGAACTCTCCGACTACGATGTAGGCCGTTGTCAGAAGAGTATTCAGTATCAGGGCATTCACCGGTGTGAAGAATAGCCCCATCTCCTCATCGCCGATCATGTTGCGAAGACGTTTGGAGAGCCAACCCGTCCGTCTGACGGGAGTGAGCCGAGGCTCGGCGGATCCAAGTCCGATACGACCAACAAAGGAGGGGACGAAACCCTCCTTCGCAGCCGCATACACTAGCCGGCTGCTCGTAAATGCCGTCGAATTAAGTGACCCGAAACAGGACGCGCTGACAATGAGCGCAAACACCAGTGCACCAGCCGGGCCGAACACCTTGCTTCCAAAGGCAACCGCCACCGTATTCGTGCTGTTCAGGAGGTCCTTTGGTAAGACGAGAAAGTAGGAGAAATTGGCTAAAAGGTAGCCGATGATGACCAAGGGCATGGCCGTATGGATGACTCGCGGGAGGTCTCGGGAGGGGTTACGGAATTCGCCCACAACGTAGTTCGTCTGATAAACAATCGTTATTAGTACTTCGTCTCGGGAGATTTCGGATCTGGGTTGCTATACTTACGTTGTCCCAACCGTCGTATGCCCACAGCCCGGCATACAAGGCGACAGCCCAATGGCTACCGTCGGTGGACGTCCCCTCGAACCATTGGTGATTTTTCCACTCCATGTTCGCTTCGCCCGAGAACGAGAAGCCGGTGAGGGCGACGACGACGCCAACTATCGTCACGCCTAGTAGAGCAATGAACTTTAGAAACATGAGCGCGTCGTTGATGCGCGTCCCCAGTCGTGTCGAGACGCAGTTCATAAACGTGACAACGAAGAGACCTGCGAGGCCCACACCCTTATTAATCCAAGGGTTGATATGCTCGGCCTCGGCGCCGATGAAGGCCCTGACAAGATACTCGCCCATGATGATGGCGATTATAGCCGCGCTCCCCGGCTTCAGTACTAGCACAGCGACCCAAGTGAACAGGAAGCCAGACAGTTCGCCCATAATCTTTGACAGATAGGCTTGGGCGCCACCATTCAGAGGAATTGCGCCCCCCAATTCGGCATAGCTTGCCGCACCCGTCCATGCCAATATGCCTGCCATCGCCCATACTACCAGGGATGCGCCTGGCGAGCCGACATTGACATTGACCTGGCTGGGAGACGAAAAGATACCAGACCCGATGATGAGCCCGACGATCAAGCCTAGCCCGTTCAAGTATGTCAACGTCTTGTGCTTTTCCAGAGAGGCACCGCCTAATCCACCATGGTGTTGTGCAGTCGAGGAAGGACCGCCCAAGGGCGTATAACCGGGCGCGTTCGAGGACGAGAGGGGAAACAGGTTGGCGGAATAGTCGAAATTGGAGGTGACGGAATACGTCCTACCGCGGGCGCCGCCTAGCGCAGTGCGGCCCGCGAGATGGCTGGCGGGATTGCCGTCGTCAAAGGGATCATCTTGCTCGAGCGAGAACTTGCGCGACGAGGATATCGAAGGTCTCGAATCGGTTTCGGAATATGTACCAGGACCCCGACTTGACGAAGCCAACGAAGCGAGCTCCAGAGAATCCCGTTCGTTGGGCATTGCGCTTTGGTCGTTTTCTTTAGACGCTTGGTGTAGGGATCTTCAAGACAATGGTGGAGGTTGAATTCTATAAAATGGTCTGTCCGGTACAAAACATTGTCGGAAAATGGAAAGTCGATCGCAACTTGTTTGTCGAGAGGACTGGTTCCTGAACCAAGAGAGTCGCAGGTTTATATCGTGAGTTAGAGTGGCCCTGGTTGGTCGAGACGTCCTCACGAGGCTTTCAATTCGGTATAGGAAGGCACCGGCCAACGATCGATGAAGATTTGATTGATCGTGATCTTTACGAGGGGCGATGGCGATATTAGGACATAGAGTAGAGGTTCATCAAGGTCCGTAAACTTGGGACACCGGGTCGGCCTGGTTACGACAGCACGCCAAGGGGGAAAAAGAAAGAGATGATTGTAGCACGTATGAATGCGAGGTTAGAAGAGACTAGTCTTTCTGCAAGAGGACAAGTCAAAGCATATTACTGTTCTAGATAAAAGTCCAAATCGGGGGGTTTTGAGGAGCGAATCTTTGACTGTTCACCTTGCGTGGAGTTGGAGCTATGGCTGTTTAAGGTAGTGGGTACGTCACCCCCTGAAAGCATATTTTCCTGGGGATAATCGGGGACCTGCTGGGCATGTCCATGCAGTTCTTCATCGTGTACCCGACCACCTTTCTTCGTAGACATCTACAAAGGTCCGCTGCTGCAAGTACTTCCCGGTAGGTACCTACCCACTCCCTAACACCTGGGGCCTAGCAAGCCGACCACCTACCGGTTTTAGTACCTTTTTGAGCACACCAATCAGCCTCCTAGTTTTGTAGATTTCTTTCACCGCGGATTTCTTTTGCATCTTCATTTTCCCCTAACCCCTTTTACCATTTTCAAGCACAACTCAGAATTTGTACTTGCAAATTGTAAATTATCTGGAGAGTTCGAGCTGTAAAAGTCGTCTCGACATGACGGATTCGTGGTTCTGAAGCGTTATGGATGTAGGGCTACCTACTCGTACTGCACCGTTTAGGTGGTTCCAACACAGTCGCCGTAGCCGTCACTGTCACCCAAGGCCCTTGGAACGTAGTACAGATTACCTACGAGTAGAAGTAATGATACGGGCACGTGGGATACGTCCAAATGCATACGGACCCTTGTCATAATATCAATTTTGATGTGTTTTGAGATCAGCTAATGAATAGTGATCAATCACATGAGCAGAAAGACGTCCAAAACACCCTATGCGCTGTCACCTTTCAAGTGTTAAGCATACCTTGATAACAAAACAATGTCTCGGCAACTGGTTGAGACCGCGTTCAACCAAAGTAAGTGACTCTTCATCGCCGAAGAAGCAGGATACCTGGACAGTGCGTGCCGGTCTGAGCAACTCTGACTGCTGCTTTTTTGAAATCTGTCGACATGCCTGGCATAGAAGTATCTATTCTAGGGTACATGAGACCCGATATACGAAGCTCGATATCAAACATTGCAGTCTATTTTCACGCAATACCCAGGTATACGGCACAAGCTCAACTTGCCTACTGATGCAAGGTAAGTACTTTACTTGCTATTTAGCTAGTCGGCAACTTCTGGACTGATGTGAAACAGCCTGTTGTCTGCCGGCATTATGAATTCTTGCAGACCTAGGCTTTCAAGAACAGTTATAAAGTACTCGTGATAATCATATACGAGTAGAAACTCGCGTTTTGCCACGCCAAAGAGTCGGGCTAGGTCAATGTAACTGACCTAAGGTAGTTCCAAAGAATCTTTGCAAGTAGCATAATTGAGTATTCAAATTCACATGTACCTAGCAACGAAGTCTTGCAAGACGTCGGGTGTATCGAGGCATCTGACATCTACGAGTAGTACGTCACGTCCGTGTACAAACAAAATTTGGTGGGGTACACATCTAATGTAGAGGTCCTACCCTGCTAGGCTAGGTAGGAGTGTAGGGCATAAGTGTGGGTACCTCTCATCGGGCATTAGCACAATCCTTGCACGTCGTCTGCCAAAATGTTCGCGATAAGTCAAGATCGATCAAGATCTGTGACATTATACACGTAGTCGTTTGTTCAAATACCTCGGCAGCGTACACTTAAACCCCCCCATTGTGGCTGCATAACTCCTTGACGCATCGATTAGCACGAAGTAGGTAGTTCCTGGTACTGCTGCGACCATGCAATTCGCCAAATGCATCGCACCATAGGAAAGCTTGTCGGGCCCGGCCTCAAGCTTACTGCGCCTTCAATATGTATCGGAAGACCGCACGTCTGGGCTGATGCGCCGAAGAGGCTCTACGCAACCACGCAGCTCGACCTACCAGGGCTAGATCGAAGATGGCGGCAGAAATGGAATGACAATAGAACGCTCGGACAGAACAGATTAAAAGGCGAACCTTCCACCAAATCATCTGCCGGTTCAGCACCCAGCACAGCAGAGAATGTAGCAGACACTACAAAAGCGAGCACGAACCAGAGTCCATCTTCGACCGATCATATGTATATCCTCTCCATGTTCCCGTATCCCTCGGGGAATCTTCACTTGGGGCATCTCCGTGTCTACACAATAGCCGACGTCGTGGCGCGATACCACACATTGAAAGGTCGCAATGTATTATTACCGATGGGATGGGATGCGTTCGGCCTACCAGCCGAGAACGCTGCCATAGAAAGGGGCATCGACCCGGCTGTCTGGACCCGTAAAAATATCTCTCAGATGAAAGCACAGTTGGAGCTCATGAATGGAACATTCGACTGGTCAAGGGTAGGTTTGGGCGCTGCTCTGAACGGCAGACTTATGATCACGATTGACTGATACCGCTTGCGATCTGTAGGAGTTTGCGACCTGTGACCCCGAATTCTATAAGCATACTCAAAAGCTCTTCCTTTTGCTGCACCGAAATGGCCTCGTAACACGACAGCGTGCTGTCGTCAACTGGGACCCCGTAGACAAGACTGTCCTTGCAAACGAACAGGTAGACTCAGAAGGCCATTCCTGGAGATCGGGCGCCAAAGTAGAACAGCGCCCGCTGGAGCAATGGTTCTTGCGCATTACCGAATACAAGGAGGCGCTACTTCGCGATCTCGACGAGCTTTCTAAGAACGATTGCTGGCCAGAGCGAGTGTTGGCCATGCAGAGAAACTGGCTGGGACGTACCACGGGCGCAAGATATCGGTTTCCGCTCAGCGTCGATAGGGGAGCTAAGGTACAGGACCCTGCCCTGGAGGATCTCGAGATATACACCTCCCGCCCAGAGACCATTTTCGGGGTTCAATTCATTGCTATTTCACCTAAGAGCAAACTAGCCGAACTGCTTGCCGAGTCTGACCCGAACGTTCGGGCATATTTGGACAACCTTGGCGATGACACAGAGGGGAGCATGCAAGGGCTCCATATACCATATATGCGAGCGCATAGCCCTCTCAGCCGCATGCCGGCGCAGTCCAAATCCCAGTCTGAGCCGCTACCGGTCTACATCGCCCCCTACGTTCGAGGCGACTACGAGACCGGGGCCGTCATGGGGGTTCCAGCGCATGATTTGAGGGATTTCTCGTTCTGGCAGCAGAACTCGTTGACACGGGTACTTAACTATGCGGTTACGCCTGATCCCTCGGGAGCTGTCCGTAAACTGGACGGCCCTTACCTCGAGTCGGGGTTCATGACCCAGCTGGCGGGTGAACACCATCGAAAGGGATCAGATGAAGTCGTACAATCTCTGGTTGAAGAGATTGGGGCGGAAACTGGACTGGCCGAGCTTCGTATCAAGTGGAAACTTAGGGACTGGCTTATCAGTAGACAGAGATACTGGGGCACACCAATTCCCATCATACACTGTGAGAGTTGTGGGCCACAGCCTGTCCCTGACGACCAGCTTCCTGTCGAGCTGCCGCGAGTCGATCATCACTGGGCCGGTGGTAAGGCAGGAAACCCTCTCGAATCTGCTACTGACTGGGTCAACACAACCTGCCCCAGCTGTCGAGGCCCGGCTAAAAGAGATACCGATACGATGGATACATTTGTCGACTCGAGTTGGTACTATATGAGGTTTGCAGACCCACATAACGGAGACGCCCCGATCTCCGAGGCTGCAGCCCGGAGTCACTTACCTGTCGATGTATACATAGGAGGTGTCGAGCACGCCATCCTCCATCTTCTCTACGCGCGGTTCTTCTACAAGTCTGTCATGGATGGCCTGTTTCCCGGGAAAGCATTGGGAAGCACAGCAGGAGGCGTTCCGAACTCTTCCCTCGAACCGTTCAAACGGCTAATCACTCAAGGCATGGTCCATGGCAAAACCTGCTCCGACCCCGATAATGGACGCTTTCTCAAGCCGGACGAAGTCGACCTGTCCAATCCGTCAGAGCCGAAGATTGTAGCTTCGGGAAAGCGACCGACCATCACGTACGAGAAAATGTCCAAATCAAAGCACAACGGGGTCGACCCGACCAAGTTCATTTCACAGTACGGAGCAGATGCCACACGTGCACACATACTCTTCCAAGCACCGGTAGCGGAAGTTTTGAATTGGGACGACAACAAGATTTCGGGTATTACACGATGGCTGCGGCGGGTCTACGACCATGTCCATACGCTCGTGGCTAGCTCAGCGGCGAACGGAGGGCAACCGACGGAATTTGATGGACAAAAGTTCTTTGCGAGACCAGTCGAGGAGCTGAATGCCATGAGTGAAGAAGAAATGGGACGTTGGGAAGATAGTATGGGCGTATGGCGTGCCGTCCAAGAGTCGATACCCAGCATCACTTCTGCTTACGACAAAATCTACTCGCTCAACACGGCTGTGTCGACGCTCATGAGCTTGACAAACGCCGTACTAGAAAAGCCCGACGCCGCACCGTGTGTCAGACTAGCGGCGACAACGGAGCTGATTCGACTCATGGCGCCCATCGCCCCCGCGTTTGCCGAGGAGTGCTGGAGCTTGCTACAGCCAAGTGCCGGCATGCTCTTTGGGGATGCTGCGCCAGCGCGGTGGCCATCGACCGATGGGTCGCTCCCGTATCTGAAAGTCAACCGCACCAAGTGCACCGTAGCAGTTAATGGTAAGAAACGCTGCATAGTCGACATACCGCTCAAGCCGGCCCACATTGATGATGGCGCCGCAGCAGAGGCTTGGATCACTGAACAAGTTCTCCTGTCGGCCGAGGCTCAGGAGAAGCTTGGCACGCCTGAGAACGACATTCGAAAGGCGACGAAAATCTTTGTCATGAAAGGTGGTAAGGGCGTGAACTACTTGATACCCAAGCCTTCGAAAAGCTCAGTATAAGTCCGACTTGACTTGTACTTGTAAAAAAGTGTAACTATATGTGCAGTATTTATACCTACATAACCTAACTGTATATGTCGAAGCTTTTCGAAATACTATATATCTGATTATACTGGTAGAATAAACAGCAGTATTCTCGAAGACGCTGAATGCCCGAGAACTCCTTTACATGCCCGTCAGTGCTAACATTGTACGTGTACCTTTCCTGAACCCCGATTGACCGTGGGACCGTATATGCCCAAAGAAGCTAAGCTAGCCTGTCTGGGGGTAGTCTGACAGTATTGCCTATTACGTACAAGTACCCTTTTATTCTCTATCAAAACATAAATTTAACTTTTAGATACCTACTTGGGAACGTTGAAGCGTTTTGTACAAGAGTGAAATCGCCTTCAACAATGGAAAGGATTTAGATGGCCAAGTCATGATGATATGAACAGTCCATAAACCCTCCTTGGACTGGTAATGAATGCCGCGCCTGGCGCCTTCGCTCTTCTGGCGCGCCGGTAGGGTCTCTCCGTATCTGGCCACGCTTCTTCCCGTCTGCCGGACTATCGGGTCGGCCCGGAATGAGCTTCGATGGATTCGCACACACATAGAGTCTCGTTCATCCCGCCACCCACAAGGCTTTGGACGCAACGAAGAATCACGGCTGGCAAGATGGAAGCCATGCCGCAAAAAATCAGCGCTCGCACGTTTAGTGGCTCGTCGCGGCGCTGGTGAACCGCTGCAGTATGTCTTGGGCTCGCAACCGTTTGGCGAGCTCGATATTCTTTGTCGAAAGGGAGTCTTGATCCCACGGCCGGAAACTGAAGCATGGGTATCGTTTCTTGGGGAGATGATTTGCTCGCCCCCTTCACCCCCACGCGCGACAGATCGTTCTCAAGTTGAGGACAAGGCACGGAACGAACTCGGGGGTGACCTCCGAATCGTGGACTTTTGTTCGGGCACGGGGTGTATCAGTCTTTCTCTTTACGCGAGCTCGCTAGCTTTGACAAGGGCTAGCGAGGGTGTAGCGAAGGGGAGGACCGGTCGAGGTATTCCCTCTCCTCAGCCTGGGCCGCGAGTATTTGGCTTTGACATCGAGTCGCGTGCTGTGCGTCTGGCGAGGAAGAACGTACTGCATAACCAGCGTGTGTTGGCTAGTCATTTCCCCTCGACCGGCCACGACCTCAACGCTACTATCGAAGAGATCAAGCGGGCTGTTACGTTCCACCCGGCTGATATATTTACGGATGAGTGGATGGGAATTTTGGATGCAGATTCAGACAAGAGATCAGGTCATCACGCTTCCATCCTCTCTAGAGACCCTAAGGACATTCCCAAAATCGACATACTAGTTTCCAACCCGCCGTATATCTCCCAACGCGGCTTCGAAGTGGACACGGGCCGCAATGTGCGCAATCACGAGCCTAAACTAGCCCTCGTGCCACTCACCTCGTCTACCTTTCCTTCCGAATCACTCTCCGCAGAAGACATCTTCTACGCCCGTCTCCTTACCATAGCATCCCTACTACGGCCGCGTGTCGTTGCATTCGAGGTAGGCGATATGGCACAAGCTAAGCGCGTTGTGGAAATGGCTCTCGGTCCCAACCCTAGCACCGCGGCTCCTTCATCCTCGGAACACGACGAGGTTTACCAGTCCGAAAGATATACAGTTCCCCGGTGGGACGTGGCAGAGATATGGCGCGACTGGCCTGATAGTAGGCCCGCGGCAGACGAAGAAGATACCTGTCTCGTGCATGGCAGACAGATTCCGGTGCGTGGCAGCGGACATGGTCGGGTCGTTTTTCTTGCCGAGGGTCGGGCCTTGATGAAAGTAAATAGAAACAAGGGTTTGCGGCATCCCTTGTACGCTTAAGAGGCTGGCTATTATAATGGGTAGTTGGACTGCTGAACGAGATCATTCTTTCACCGATAGAGGTAGATTCGACCTACCTACTAAATCTGGAGGACGGTTATATTCATTTCATATGTATCAACAAGCAATGAAGTGGAACTAAATGCAGAAGCTCATACTAAGTTAATCACCCCCGGCTACCCACTAGGCAAGACCCAACTCCTCATATTTAATCTCGGCAGCTTTCTCGCCGATGACCATCGCGATATTAGTATGAGCCCCAATATTGCGAGGTATAATGCTCACGTCGGCGATCTTCAAGCCAGTGTCGTTGTGGACCTTAAGACTCGCGTCCATCACACCATTCTGTCGTAATAGTAACATTCTACATGTACATGTACACGCCGAGTGCCAAGTTGTGGCCATGTCCTTTCGTAGCCAATTCTTCGAGAGCAGCGTCATCCGCAGAAGTATACTCGATGTTTTCACATCGCCCGCTGGCGGCTCTTACCCGGGTCATGTTATGTTTACTGCAATGTTATATGCATGCAGGTTGTTGATGGCTCGAGACTGCGAGAGGCCGAAACCCTTATTGGCGCTTCAAAAAGGGGTTACACTTCTAGATTTACCAGACATTAGGCATAACCAACGCCAGAAATCATGTATATTTTCTATCGAAGCACAACACTATGCTTACGGCCCAAGACATTTGACTGGTTATTTTCTGTCGGACGAATCCCGAGAGATTGTTCCCGCTATTCAAGTTGAAACAAAGATGATATACATATATGGGCAAACGGTAAGGGGTTAGGTCAGATATGCCATGCTCCAACGCTTTCTCCCAAGAACCCAAACCCAGAATCCGCAAAAACGCCAAAGGGAGACTATAGCTCTAGTCCTGTCATCCGGTACAAAATGGGTATCCGACGCTAGAAAAGCAAGCATTGACATTATCACTTAAGCCTTAGGCTTCTTCCTCACCACAGCGGATCCCAGCACCTGAACTTTGGACTCCCCGCTAGGTTGCTCAGTGCCTGTATCCGCCTTTGTCCTTTTCTGTACCAATTCCCGGCCGAGCAGATTAACAGGAGCTGCAACACGACTCGAGGAGGCTTCCGTCACGGACTCACCGCTATCATCGATCTTCCGTTTCTTAACAACCGAGGCCTGTAGGTTGTTTACGGTGCCTAGAAGGCTGGACGTTGGCTCGGCCCGGGCAGACACCTGCTTTTCGCCTACAATAGGCAGGGCCCAGTCCTCACCCATGTTCACCTCGTCCACCCATCTCGACGTACTAGCAATAGCTTGCTCGAGGCCTTTGAATTCAAGATGGAGTAACAACTCAACGGCACGAGTGTACCCGTGATCGTCGAGGACCACCTGTCCCCTCCCCGCTTTGGGCCAGTAATAATATGGCGTCTCGATGCGGTCCGGGTATTTGGCCCGTCGAGTTTTGATTTTAGGCGCTCGAGTGACGATAGGTCCCTTCAGTACCTTCTTAGATCGAGATTTCCGCCGTGAGAGTCTAGCACTGGGAGATATTGAGTTCGGTGGCCGGGAAAACCGCGCCCCTTGTCCAGTCTCGTTGGAGGAGCCTACAGAAGGCGTATTTTCCGAAGCATTATGCGGTACAGCCCCGTCGAAACTATTAGACACTGACGGCAAGACCGGATCGAATACTAGCCAGACAAACCCTGTCAATCGTCCGCTCGAGCATTCTTGCCGAAATGACATCATATCCCAGAACTGGTCAAGTGTTTTGGGTGTCTTCCAGCCGCCACTTAATTTGCTCTTTTCCGGCGTGGACTCTTCTAGCTCCTCCACAAAGCGTGCCTTGGGGTCGTCCGGGTACGTCGGGATAAGGCATCTTGGTGGTACGTCTCCGAAAGTTGCAGGATCTGTCGTATAAGGAGAAATGCGTTCGAGTGGATGACCAAGCGTCCAATTTCTTGATGCGAATTTTGTCCTGGGAAGAAATGCACGTGTTTCGTGGTCATCGAGTCCGGGAATGATCAGGTAGCCACAAAAGCCACTTTCTGGCGTCTGACTGTTCTGGCCTTCATGCTCAAGAAGCGGGTTCAACACTCTACACCACCACTTGATCAGTCCCCTATCGTCGAGGATGTGCTTTTTCTTATTGTCGGCGCTTCCGGGGAAGAGGTATTGGGATTGAGCACGTGCAAAGAGATTCACAATCACGTATTTTGACGGTCGCTTCCGGTGCTCGACAAGGAATTGCACAAAGGCCAGGGTGATGTCACGAATAGGAGACGACCCCGACCCGGTCGGTTGGATATGTAAGTAGCCGGTGGAATCAGCCTTGGAAACGAAGATGTTGGTCCAAAAGGAGGTTGAATATATATATATCTCCAAGCCTAGGATGACAACCTGCTTGTTCGTCGCGGGATCGGGAATCGAAATAGCAAGGAAGTGCTTTTCGCAGTATGTCTTCAAAGGTTTGGTCGGTCGGCTTTCGATGTTCGGGCTAGCCCGCTTGAGGCTGGCAGGGTAGCAAAGGGCGCCCGTTACGGCCGGCGTGGTGGAAAGATGCCATGCAGTGAAGTGATGGTCTTTAGGCAGGACCCGTGCCAGTGCCGCAACCAGCGGGCTAGCTTGGGTTCGTGGTTGAGTTACCGCTGGGGTAGCCATCGTCTGTTCCTACACACTATGCGATTAGCATATATGTACTATCTTGTATGGTATGGAATTCGGTAAAAGGTTCGGAATCGGCCGGTAATGCTTACGTGACATTGAGTGCAAGGAAGGAAACGGGCACCAGGACTACCTACTTACCTAGTACCTATGAAACAAGGTTTCTAATGTACGTAAACAGCCGCACTGAGATGTCCTCTCCAGGCTACTAAAGGTAAATGGCTACTGCCCATCATCGGCAGTAGCAGGATCCTTTTCTATATCCTACCTACTGGGGCAACGAGCATAAGATCAAATAGTCTACAAGTACTTAGGAGGTAGATAGGCACGTAGGTTACTAGGTTAAAAGTAGTACCCGTGGGTTGCAGCTTGAGACGCGTCCGTGACCTTGAAAGAGCGCGTAAATTGATAAATTGCGACGGGCTAACTGTAAACAGTTAGGAGGGGCGCTAAGTTCAACTAGGAGTTACAGGTAGGGTTCTGCTATCCGCTGCAGCCTCACCACCAAATAATGTCTTATGATTGGGTCAACTGCGGCAAACTTGACCCACTTGAAAAATGTCAGTGAAGCCTTTCTTCAATCATATTGTCGATATCAAAAACATAAGACTACCTACATTCATTTAAAAAGCTTCTCGCCCTGGCTCGGCTCTCTTGTTGGCCATTCTTTCAAAACGCCCCAATGGCCTTCAAAACACCCCGGTCAACTGCGAGCTTGTCCAAGCAAGCCATAAAACATTACCGAAATCGAAATGCGGCCTCGGTAATCGCTCCTCTCACCTCAACAAGCGCGAGTTCAAAGTCTTTTGCGACGTCAACGTCCCGCTCTTCATCTTCGCCATCCACCACAGATCTTCCACGATGGAGTTACACGCCCGAACGGATGAAGGCTCCCTTCTCTCCTCATATACCAAAGGATCCCCAGCGAACTATTTGGAAGGTCAACGACGACCCTGAGAAACTAGATCAAGCCATGGACACCTTTCTCGGACACGATGGTAGGAGGATGCTGCCGGAAGAGTTAAAATGGTTGGCAGTGACGCACAAGAGTTTCGATCAAGGCAGGCGAGGTTTCAACGATCGTCTGGCTTTCCTGGGTTCGTACATCTACATTGATGCGATCGCGATGCCAATGCTCGGCCGCACGGACTGCTGTATGACAAGGGGCTAACAAAGCTTACAGGTCGCCAAATGTGCACCCTCGAAGCTATGCAGTCCATCATCCACTCGGAAGCCAAATACGACAGCCTAGAATCTGACGCGTACGCCGACATGCGGGAACCTTTTGATGACCCGGCTCTTCGAAGTCTGGATAACCTTGCCGTGACCCAGCCAACCCAGGTCTTGCCGATGGCCCGTTTGGCAACACTAGCGATGGACACCGGAATATCGGAGGTGGTCAGATGGAAACCTCGTCTGGTGAGAAGATCCATTTCAGTTGCTTGATTTGTCTGTAGGTATGGATGAGCAATGCTGACCTGGGTCATTTTAGCCCGAAAACCTCGCAGCCTCAGGCATCGAGTCGATCATGACGAGTGCCATATATGCTATCGTGGGCGCCATTGCGCTGCAACACGGAGCTAAGGTGGCACATAGAGTTATACGCGAACGAATAATGAAGAGGCTTCGCGCGTGAAATAACAGACAAAGACAGCAACCACAAACCACAACTGTATAAAACAAGATCAGCCTTTAGCAATTGTAAGAATATGTATAAACAACCATACAATGGTATCATGATATAGAGGATCTACTCTGTATGGCATAATAGATCCAAGCTCCCCTTCAACGGGATCAACAATTAACCCAAACCGATCTCACTTCTTATGTCCGACTGGATACCTTACCTACATCCTTCACATTACATTATGCAAGTCGAGTTGACAGGAGTAAAGGATGCATAGGATTGAATCCCACTACGGTATGAAGGCGTTATTATTACCTACCGTGCATGGGATAAATATCCTACTATGTACATTTGTGTCGGCCTGTTTATTATTCCAGGTCGCATTCCTCTAGCATTACAACCTGGGAGTGGCATTCTTATTACATCATATATTAGCCTACATACCTCGTATGATATCTGTACCTAAGAAGGCTATCAAACAATTGACTAATACCTAACCCTTACCCAAGTTTCCCCCCTTGATATCTGAAGCTTCTGTTTTTAAAGATTTGGCTGTTTGAGGAACGAATCAGCGACATGTGACATATATCGCTAAAACAGGTAAGGTAGGTAGGTATTTAAACGGTTGTTACACACAGTGCCGCTACAACAATAGCAATGTAATGGACGACAAACATCGTTTCTTTTGCCTGTCCAATCGCCCCAACGTCCACGTCACCACCCACAATCACCAACATAGCAGAACGTGGTGATAGTGAATGACGACTCAGCGATTCCCATGGCGCACATGAATTTCCGGCGGCCGCTGCTGCACCAACTGCGCCTGCCATATTTACTGGTGGTTCCAGTCCTCCTCGCCGTATCGGCTGTACTTGTGCTCGTTCTGCACGGCGATGTCAACGCCACCCTTCTATACTCGCAATGCCACTCACGCTCTCGCCTACCAGTCCTCTCGCGCATCCCGGTGATCGGTGCGCCGGCGTGTTTCCTCGTCTCTTTCTTTACTTATGCTAGCGCCTCTATGCGCGCCGTCGCCCAGTTTGGAGCCATATTAGCCTTCGTCAGCGCCTTGTTCACGGTGTGTCTCATCGAGGCCCTACGGCCGTGCAACCAGATGAGCTGGACGGTACGTCATCCGACTGTCAGCTGGCTTGTGATGAATCTCATCGGTGGTACCTTGGCATGGGATTTGTGGATCGTCCCTGCCTTCTTGCGGCGCGCAAAGGAGATCGCCACCGAAAGGGAAACGCAGGCGGTGTTGGAAGATGAGGCCAGCAGAGGGCAAGGCGGGTTCGATGCCGAGGAACGCGTTCGGATCGAGCGGAGTTTCCTCACCGTGGCAGAAGTCTATGCCATCCCCGTGGCTGTCGCCGTCGGATTCGTACTGCCTAGTGTTTTGATGCTTGTCTTTAAGCATGCTGTGTTTGTCGTCGTCTGGCTCTTCTTCCCGGTGTGGGTGGCCATCGTGCGCCGGGCTGTCGAGCTCGTCACGGTCAAGGTGGTAAGGGACAACGGACCATTTTATCTCGAATCCAGGAGACTTTCGGTAGCATTCGTATATGCCGTTCCATTCGCCGCCTCGCTTCTCATGCATGTCCTGTTCATCTGGAACTTGTTTTGCAGAGACGACAGCCGAGAGATGACGCGGATGGCGCTCAGGTACATCGAGATCAACTTCGCCTTCATTGCCGCCACAGTGCTATACTGGGTGATTATCGAGGTTGGCTTGAAGCCGGCAGCATTGTTTGTGGCATCGTCCGTCTTTCTGGGCCCCGGTGCCGCGCTATGTCTCACGTGGACGGTTCGGGATAGAGCTATCTGCGCCTTAGCCCTGGACAACGGGGAGCATACGACATTTGATGAAGAGGATGGGGATGAGGACGACAGCACAGTACATGAGAATACGCCCCTATTAGATTAATTTTATTGTTTACACGACCATGGCCGTTATACTACCTACGTTATACTCACCCCCGAATCTGATACACTCCCTGCAATACCTACCAGCGGCCATCTCTCGTTCCGCGGCGGCCCGTCCATCAATTCGACTCTCTCGCGGGGAAAGGCTACATAGGGCCATGTCACGGGAAGTCGGCGCCTACCGTCGTCTTCGATCCTACGGTTGAGTAAATATTTTTAGCAAGTATTGTCGGCACCCAAAGCAATTTGGGTATTGTCTGAGTTACAACAATATCCCGCATTGCGAAATACCTATTACCTAGGTACCTAGCCTATCCTGAATGTTTCCAGTGGGGTTGCCTTTTGTCATTCCAAAACCCGGTCGCCCGGACTTGGTATAAAAGGTAGGTATGCATGCGAGAGTATGCGGGAAAAGGCGAGAACATGTCTCATCGTGACATTTCCAATGATTTATGAGTAGAAGAAAAACCAAAAAAAAAAAAAAAAGATTGGTATATAAGAGGATTTGAACCTCCAATTGTTGGACTCGCGGGGAATCGAACCCCGGACCACTCCCATGCTAAGGGAGTATTATACCACTAAACCACAAGCCCTAGGACCGAGGAAGGTATGAAACTTTCTCGTGCTGCGTGACGATCGGCCGCGTATGATGACTATTGAGTCCACTCTGTTTAGTTGTCGCGATGTATGGAGCGACCATGTGATGATACTTTGATTTTCCAACGACTTTGCAATTCGCTTAGTAGAAATAAGGTCTGTAGGCTGCGCGTCGCTTAAGTGCCTTGTGGACTTTTCACTCTTTCCTTTGAGTGGGATTGGCCATGACTCAAGAGGTCGAAAAGCCAAAGGAAATTGTTCAGCGACGGAGCCTCGCGGCCTTTCGCGTCGACGTTAGTAGGCACCATCGTCGATTCCGCAAAGGTGGTTTTAGTATGCCAGTGAGATACATTAACTAGCTTCTTACATAGTCTTCTCTTTTTCATAATCGGTTATAGCTAACACATGGTATAAAATTGGCTAGATGGACTATGCAAATCGCAGGCTCCTGGATCCCTAATGCGTGTTACTTGGAGTAGTCTTCATATATGGTATGCGAGTATGCACCGGTCTCGGTTAACGGCCGTTGAAAAATCGAGAGCAAATTGGTCAGGCTTGTCACCCCAATCTGTTGATCTTAAGGACTGAAGCTGTAGAAAACTGCCGACGTCCAACTGTAGATCCGGTTGAATGCGAAGGGTACCAAATGTTGATGATGTATGTCTTCCTATAGGTTATGATCTCTTTTGGGCTGCTTCCTCTCGGCAGTGCAGTGAAAATCAAGCCGAAGGAAACTGTTTGACGTCGGAATTGAATTAATAGTAGGTGGAACACCCTGATCTGGTGTCTCTCGTTTCTCCTTTTCTATTATTTGAACTTCTTGCAACGTTTACCTCAAACGTTTATCCCAAGAGTAGAGATCTGGGCATGATGCATTGGCCCGGGATCATCGCTTTCTCTGCCCTCGTAACAGCAGTTCCGCAGGGCTTCGGTGGCGGTGGTCTTGCGGCCTCTTCCCATGCTCCGATTTGGATGCAGTCAGTATGTGTTTCTGCGTAACTGTCTTGCTCGGGCGACCGGAGAGCGAGGAGTGTGTCCGGAACGTAAGCTTCGGATACCATAGCCTTTGCTGACAATATGCTTATTGTATAGATTGGTGATTGAACGCCTTGACCCGTACGTTGACCTAATGCGTTAACTTTCGAGGATGAACAAAACATCTTACATCTGCTAGTCTTGTCAACCCCGGTGTAAATCCGTCTCCGCATGTACACCAGGTCGTCGGTGGTGTAAGTACTCAGCGCCGGAGCCCCCTTATCCTATTACAAGCGCTAAGCGGCAATCTCACTGCACCAGAACGCATTCGGCGCGTCAATGCCGGTAGACGACGTTTCAACTCTTTCGTCATGCACTACATGCAGTTTTAACCAGGACTTCTCCAACTACTGGACAGCGAATCTGGACTTCAAGGCACGCAATGGAACCTACAAGCACGTGCCACAGATCCCAAACTAGGCTATTGGTGGGAACAAGGGCGGAGTCACGGTGTACTACACATCACCAGGTCCCAAGAAAACAACAGCTTTCAAACCGGTATGATGATTCTCTGATCAACTTTGCTCTCTAGGCTCTACATACCCTTACTGGATGGGATATGGGATGTGAGGAGGCAATGTGTCTGATCACAGACTGTACTGAATATTCTTTCTGCTAGGGGTTTCGCATGCTCACCGATGACTCTACGAGACGTGACTCAACAGGCCTAGGGAAGAACATGCAGAGTTGCTTTAGATGCTATACTGGTCCTAACTTTGAGGGAAACGTCTATTCCCCATGCTTTGACCCCGAGCTGGACCCCGAGCACTTCCCCACCGAACCTTGTCTAGGTGGGATCAGGAGTAACATTATATTACCCCTGGAAGCCTACCTTCTCTTTTTGCGGGCCACTTATTGACTATGGGTGCAGCTGTTGGGACGGGGAGAACTTAGACAGCCCGAACCACATGGATCACATCGCTCACCCCTCGGGAGGCCCGACATCGTTCGCCGAAGTCAGCGGCACATGCCCGTCTAGTCACCCAGTGAAGGTCCCTCAGGTACATCTAGAGGCACGTGTAATCCATGAGTATCTTAGGCAGCAGATCCGTGCTTTTTCTTTTCTGACTAACAAGGCTTGTTCAGATAATGTGGGACACGACATCCTTTAATGACAAGGAGGAATGGCCAGAGGATGGCAGCCAGCCATTCGTGCTAAGTACTGGTGACACGTAAGCGTCATGTCATGAAATGTTTGTTTTACAGCTACTCATCAGGTGCAGTACTGGATACGGACGACATGCCGACTATGTATTCGGATGGAAGGATGATACCTTGCAGAGGGCAATGGATAACGGATGCTTTGGAGCTACGTGTGCATCTCTTGCTACAGAGAGCGACGCTGTGAGCGAAGCATGTGCGATCAAAAACACTGTAGATGAAACTACCGAAGGATGTAAGTCATATCTCGCAGGTTACATGTACACATCCATCTGGAATGGGGCTGACGCATGTGGTAGGGCTCAATGAGCTACCTGGTGGTGGCATGGGTGATTGAGGGTGATTTCCGAGGGTGTCAACCTAGGGTACCGGGGGGAGAGGAGGGTGTGATACTGGAGACGGCAAGGCACCCACTATGATGGGACTACCTGAGTTGCTCGAGGTGTAACATGTTTTTATTTGAGTTTGTCATCCCACCTTGTGAATGTCCACCACCATGTAGGTATCACCAAGCACCTCCGCGTGGCCTCAGTCGTTCTATGAGTCTATGACACACATGGTGCCTATCGCACAACCTACTAATCACGGAAGGGAATCATCAAATATTCCATTTTGTTGCATTCTCATCATCACCATGGTATTTGCTCAGATATCTTATGTGCCTACTAGTAAATCTACACCACCAACCTTCTAGTCAAGATAATTTTCAAATGATCTGAATCTCTGCTTCACCGCGGCCATCACGTCACTACAACCACTCACAACCCTGAAGTGAAAGTAGGAACGAATATGTCGACGCCGGCTGTACAGGAGGTAACCTGGGCCGAGTTCCTAGATGTTAGCCTCGATTTTCTCTGTAGTCGCCTCGAACGAGCAAAAGAAGAGTTAGAGCGCGAGGAGAGAGAAGCTACACCACCACCCAATCCTTGGCTCGCCAATCTACTAGCAATGCCAAACTCTCCGAAGTTTGAGTACCAGCAGCTCGCTAGACACCACACGACCGATGATATTGAAATTGCCTATAACACCATAGAAAACCCCAACTTCTTCTACAGACTACTCATCCATCAGCTCTCGGCTCTCGCAGAAATAGATCCGGCCGGGAGAAAGAAGGGTGATATACATAAGTTAAGAGAAGCTACTGAATGCCTTTGGGCTTACCTGCAGTCCGTGGGCTTCAACCGCGAGAAAGTGGAAAAGGAAATCAACGATGAGAAATACTGGAAACCACAGCTCCTGGCGTTGGAAGCTTTCCAATGGCGAAAGGCTTACGACGAGTATTTCGGAACCGGCCAGGAACCCACGACGCAACACCCGGGGCAGACTCACGCTCATAACGCTGTTAGTACTACATGTCGTCGCAAGACTCGACCGACCGCTGGGGACGGGGCCCTGATCAAGCCTCGCCGGTCAGCTCGCATCGCCAAGAGGCAACATGGTGGTGTGACAGGGCAGGTGGGAAAACTGGCCACGAAGCCCAAGCCACGGAATCACCGCTACTTTCTTCGCAAATATAGTCATGACACTGCTAAAAAACGCGACCAATGCTGAAGCGCCCTAAATTAAACGTGGATCACTTATTTTGCCCTTCTCCAAAACCCGACTCACCCACTTCTGCGCTTCGTCCTGACCTTGAACAACACCGAGTTCTTACTAACAGGGAATTAATGGCAAGTTTCATTAAAGATATGTCTCCCATAGGAAAGTCTCGGCTCTCCACTGGCCAGCTTAATCTCCCCTTTCAGTTCCTCATTGCATACCGCCATTCCTCTTTCGTGTTCAGGCAAGTTTGCAAGCATGGCGAGATCCTCGAACGCTGGTCGTACCCCTAAACTTGAAGAAATTGTCGTGCTATTTGGGGGCTTTTGCGATACAAGAATCAACATTGATAATCTAAGAACAAACAGTTCTTACATCTACAAGCCGGCGCGTAATAGCCCAAAATGGAAAGTCGCTCTGGCTAACATGGGCATTCGCGCCACATCAACCATCTTCTGTCTAACTTGTACCCAGCCACCGAAAGATCGGCGTGCTTGGGTCTTTGGTTCGGCGAGCGACGAGGGCGCCACAGATTTCTGGCTTCATGTAGACAATAGCACAGGGATGAGTAGGCGCCACTTCAGCATTGGCTTTGGCAAAAATAACATATCACTGGTACCCGAAATCCAATGCCTATCGAAGTCGGGTCTCATCATCGAGATGGATGAGAAGCAAAAGAAGCTTTCCCCGGAAGAATCTTGCACTATTTCAACCCCTGTTCGAGTCTTCCTTGACGAGGTCCAAACATTTTGGCTGTGGTGTCCCGACCGGACTCCCAGACAAGAACGCATCTTCCGAATTAATGTCGATGCGTTTGCGAGAGTTCTCAACACGGAACCTCCTCTTTATATCCCCTCAATCAAGAGCGGGATCAGTACCCTTGTCGGGCCTTTGAACTCGAACTCTCGTCGCGGTCGGGAAGGAGCAGTCTATAGACGGGAACCTGGGTATACATACTCCTCAGGGGGGACCGCCTCGACGTTCAGAGTCCAAAAGGAGGGCATGCAAGCGCTAGACCTGATTGCAAAGGAGCCCCATTATAAGAATCAACACGAGATAGCTGCATTCGCCACCGCGGAGGCGCTAGAGAATGAGTTCAAAGCCCTCACGAGGTTCCAGCATGTGAGTTACTAGTTCTCGCCCACATTGTGGCATATGTCGGGCCTTCTTGATCCGGCCAGAGTGACCAATGACTTACGGTATGCGACTTCTTAGCCCCACGTCATGATAGCGTACGATATTGCCAGACCTCTATTCGGCGTCAGTGCTGTGCGACCTCCCTGGCTCATCCTGGAGAACCTCCCGTACGAGCTGTTCGATGTACCACAAAACGACCCAGTCGGTCTTACCGTCGATATCCTCAGCGGAGTGCAGGCTATCCATTTGGCGGGGTACATCCATAGGGACGTGAAACCCGATAACATTCGGGCATACAGGCAAAGGCTAAGCAACGGGAGCAACAGATGGGTCCTTAAAATCTGTGATGCTGGCAGTGCGACGCTGCAAACCACCGCCGATAAGGGATTCGCTGGCACGCTCAACTACATCGCGCCCGAGATATGGCAGGATAGTCATAGGTATGACGAGTCAGTCGACGTGTTCAGCCTCGCTATCATCGTCCTGATGTTTTTCACATCTTACACGCAATGGCAGCATGCAACAAAGAGGCTCGTTAGCTATGACGATGTTGTTCTGTGGATTGTGGACGAGGCCATGTTCCTCGTGGAAGAAGCCCCCGAATCGTATCGGCCACTTCTATACGGGATGCTTGCGCTGGAGCCTCAGGATAGGTGGGATACGCAAAGATGCATGAACTACCTCTCGTGTCTCTCCGCTGTTTCATGCCTTGTTTGTGGTGGTGACAAAGAGCAAGATGTGAACAAGGCCAAGCGCAAGAGAACCAAAGGTTCGCTGTTGGAAGATGATACCAATAACAGCGAGTCTGACGATGCTCGGACGGTACGCCCTAGGCTTTCTCCCATCATAGAGGTGAACACCCCAGCAGCATCCACCTTGTCATATGACGGAACTTTCTATACAGCACCTGTAATCCAGAGCGGCGGGGCAGCAGGCGGTACCCGGAGCAGCATTTCAGAAGATGCGATAAAAGGAGACTCACTATGCGACACTGCCTCATGGGGAACTGTCGGGGCCTGCTCTAGACGACCCCCCTCTATGTCGGTGCCGGATCATTCCTGCTCATTACCTCATGCTTGCGAAGAAGGGAGGCCGGCCTGGGTAGATAACCCACCACGTGCAGACTGGGAAAGGAGGCTAGAAGAGGGCAGTCTCAAGCTTCCTACCGGCTATAGCACAAGGTTAGTGTGCGACGATGACGAGTATCCACAGTCGGTGCCTGTCACCCCTCGTCTTGACGATGAAGAAGTGATGGGGGGCGCCCGGACCCCTATGCCTGAAGATCAAGCCTATAAGGCTGGGGTCTACGATGATGAGAATCGTGGCCTTTACGTAGAATTGCACAAGAGAATAGTTGGCGGAAGAGTTTTTGAGTACAAGGCGCCTAGGCGATGCAGGTAGGTACCTAGTATAAGGTACCGGTAGCTATTTCGGATATAGCGAACAAAACAGGCACGCTTTGGCCTTGAGCAGCAGCCCGTCACAGAACTTGGGCTGTGCTGAATTCCCACTTAGGTTAGATGTAGTTAGGCTGGTTTCTACCCCACATACCTAAGCACCGTGCTAAGCTGACATGCTTGGCACACGAAGTAGGACTTGGCGCTTGGTTTAACAGGATATTCCTTGATGCAAACTCGAATCTCCTGCCTGCCTCACCCTGTGTGCCTGTTTCTAAAGCGCAAAAAGTTCTTTGAGTGTCTTTTTAGCAAGCGTTCCTTGATATGCCGACTGAAAAAAAGATTGAGAAGACATCACCGTGTCAGGTAAATAGTTCACAGTCTCAGGCAAAAACACACAAATGGGCCTTACCCCTCAAGGTAGCATGTATCGCCTTGGCGTCTGTTGTCATCACCCTCTCCACGTACGGCGACTTATCGAATCTATCATATGAGCGTTTGCGCTCGCAGTATTACGAACATCTGACTGCTCTCGGCTGGGCAAGGACATTGCCTTACGGCCGATTCCCTGGTCCGGGTGATCCTTTCCATTTTCTCCCATGCACCAACGCGACGCTGCCCCCTCCGATTGATGATCCGGACCCGGAGCGGACATGGGCGCGCCTGTTTGATCCAGACCCTGATCACTGGAGCTGGGGTGGAAGGACGGATAAGCAAGATACGGGAAGTGGTGGGAAGTATGATGGGAGGAGTATTTACTTGTGCGGCTATCTAGACGTACCCCTCGATTATACAAACCAGTCGGATAGTCGTATTGCACGACTTGCTGTTACCAAACTCCAGGTGACAGGTTTGTCGCAAACAGTGACGGCTCTCGAAGGGACAAGCGAACGGACGATTGTCATTGAGCCAGGTGGTCCTGGTGGAAGCGGCACCTCGTATGTATGGCGGGCTGCCGAGGAGATCACTAACCGTCTCAGCGATGGGAAGTATGATGTTCTGGGCTGGGATCCTCGAGGTGTCAACGCGTCACTGCCGGCCGTCGCTTGCTACCCCTATAATGCCGATCGTGACCGATGGTCCCTGCTTACCGGGCAGTACTACGAAGTCTCTGGATCGCCTGCTATGCAGCTTGAGGTTGCAGACGCCATGGCCGACGCAGTGTTCCGGGCGTGCTGGGAGAAGTATGGTGATCTCGGGCGATTTGTAACAACGGCATTTGTCGCGAGGGACTTGGAAGAAATTCGCAAGGCTATTGGCGAGGATGAACTGACGGCGTACCTGGTTAGCTACGGGACTGGTATTGGGCAGACATATGCTAATATGTTCCCGCATAGCATTGGTCGTGTTATTCTTGATGGGACTGAGTACGTCCGGGATCACCGGCTCCTCGCTGGCTTCGGCTGGACAGCGTTAGATAACGTGACAGATGCGTGGCATGACGGGTTTCTTGGAGAGTGCGTCAATGCTGGGTCCAAACATTGCTCACTAGCCCGGTCGATAGACGGTAGTGGTGGAGAAGGACATGCAACTGTTCAAGAGCTGGAGGATCGCATGGGCGGATTGATGAAGTCTCTTATACAGAGACCTGTGCCAGGATACTCGGAAAAGAGCGGACCTTCGCTGGTAACTTATTCATCGTTGGTCAACGCCATCTACAGCGCCCTATACACCCCCTCGACATGGCCAGCTCTAGCCCAGATGTTGTCCGAGCTAGAAGATGGCAACTCGACACTGGCTACAATCATGCTCGAGAAGGCAGAGTGGGAATATGACCCGACCCTGCCATCACCGCCTTCGCCTAAGCCGTCATCAGACGAGCTCGGCACTCTCGTTATTTGCTCCGACGCATATGATGCGGCGGAGCCTCCAGAGGGACTCGCATGGTGGGGTTCTCTGTGGGCTAACATGACGTCTCAGTCGTGGATCGCGGGTAACTCGCGCTTTTTTAATGTGTTTCCTTGCCGACACTTTACAGACTACTGGCCGGAGCCGGCCGAAGTATACCGGCACGATCTGAACCATACCCTCAAAAACCCTATCTTACTCATCGCGGAGACTTACGATCCAGCTACGCCGTTGCGCAATGGGAGGAGATTATTGAAAGAAATGGGTTCAAATGCGAGGCTGATTGCCCATCATGGATATGGCCATTCTTCGGGCAGGGATAGGTCGAATTGCACAGATGCAATCGCAAGGAGATTTATCCTTACAGGAAAGCTCCCCGAGGAGCCAGAGGTTGCTTGCCATGCTGATAAAAAGCCTTATCTTTATGGCGTCGAGAGCTCGGACTCGGAGCCTGTTGGGTTTGATCCCGTGGCAGTGTGGGAGGAACACCTTTGGCAACTTGCTTGACTGACTTGTGTTTCGTACCTAGATAATAGCCTAACCCTAACAATTACCCATAATTCAGTGGCATCGGAACGGTCTTTGCCTACACGTAGTCATACTTGCATATATATTCAACAGAAAGACGGGGACGGAATTTGCCATCTAGTAGTTCTCCAGTACAACTCCAGCAATCCCCGGACGTGGATGGGTCTCTGTATTGGGGAGGTAAACCCGCACCTGCATCGTCATTGTGGCGACGAGCAGACAGAAACCGGCAAGTACTAATGCGAGGCGAATTGCCCATAGGAATGTTTGTACCAAAATACGATGGTCATCAGTTCACCCCATAGACACCAGGTTGTTAGGTGTATAACAGTTATTACGTTCAGATCAAATGTCCTCCGGGACAAACCAAGTCAATCAAACCACTTGGCACAAGGTACATACCTATATAGCCTACACCTACTTATTTATTTCCTTGTAAACATCGTACCTTGTTTTTTGTTTCCTAACAAATGCCCATAGTTGTGTTAGGTCTTAGGTTAAGAGTTTCCTATCATCTTGAAGTGTGGCCGGTGGGTAGTCACTAGTCAGGCAACTACGCTCCACATTGGCAGGTGGCAGGTGTGCGTTTTCTCTCTCTGCCTCTTTTACCTCCTCCCTTGTGTTTATCAACATTTGTGTTCCGCTTTCGCTTTTTGCGACGGAAATGCTGCATGACATTTTTAGACTACCTAGGAACATAGCCGGATGGATAGACCATACACGTTAGTTTAACCTACCTAGCTGATTGAGGAGAATCTTGGCGTACCACTAGGCCGGCGCCTGAACCTGTCACTGCCGGGTGGATTGATCGACGCTACTTACAGGCCCCTAACCTAATAAGCCGCCAGGACGTTGACATCTCATACAACTGCCATCTACACGTATTTACAGGTCCAATTATACAAGTGTACAGGGGTTTTTAGCTAATGACAATTCTTACATGTGGATGTTGGCTTGCATTGTAGGCCTAGGACTTGTAGAATGGTAGAATTGGATGTGTAGTAGTAGTAGTAGAATTTTAACGTCTATCTTAGGTGGGTCCGGGCTAACTATAATGGCGCGACTGTGGCTGCAAGTGCCTTGGCAGCCAGCCGCCCCTTACCACCCCACGTGAATTGGATGTGTACGTAGTTCAAGCATCATGCCACTTCCGCCACAGGGCGTATAGCGCCTTTTTGAAGGGTGGTTACGTGTCATAATGGTGCTTCATTTCTCCCTCCTGCCAGTGGCAAATGCTGTCAGTAAGTAGTATAGAATTGCTTACTAGATGTTATCTATAATTATTATATGGTCTTTGGGGCAAATCATGACAAGGGTGTAGGAGGGAGATGTGGAATTCCGAATGGGGCAAATAGAACAAGGGTCTTGACTGGGGAATACTGTGACTGTCATGTAACCATTACTTCTACGCATCTAATTACCTACGTATTGACGTAACACGGTGTGTTAAAAAAGCATGTTAAACATTGACTGCATATCACCAGATACTTCTCTTTAAGCAATAACATCTTAAATCCCTAACAAACTTTTGCCATTTGCCAAGGGTTCTATACTAGCCTACTTCATCTCCTGAGTAGGTAAGGTAGGTAGTTTATGCGGTGTATTACTCGTTTACACGTACACGTATTGTGAGAGGGAAGTTAGGTACTGACTAAGTTAAGTAGGTAGGCTATATTAGAAAAATCTCTGCATACCCGGATATTGCAGAGCTTCTTCCTCCCTTCCGCAACAGCCCCAGGTCACAGTAGTCTACCTATCTAGTCTACCTGGCCATACTCAATACCGGCCTGGCTTTCGACTGTACCACGAAAAGCGCATAGCTTGCTTGTAGTTCTTTCTTCGAAGAACAAAAATGCCTACTCCATCTTCAAAACGACGCCCATTCTCGCCATCCCAAAGCGCCCAAGGTGCCAAGGCAACAAATGCCGGCGAGCTCCAGCATTCCCACCACCCTGGCGGTAGCACTGGAAGTACATGTGGCCGGTTTCCCGACGAACTATACCTGTTAGACCAAGGCGGCTTTTGTGGTCTCGACTACCGGTACCTCGAAATTGAAGGCAATGAGGGCTTCAGACACATTCGCTGTCCCAGGGCCTCCCCAAAGCCTTGTCCATGTGGTCGCCATAGCCTACACACCGACTCTCTCGTCGTTGCCGTAGACGGCGCCTGTCCCGGGAATGGGTCATGTCTTGCTGTCAAATCCGCATACGGTGTATTCTTTGGTTACGGTAAGGATAACCTGGCCATTCGGATCCCTGACGGGCATTACCCCCACACGAGCCAGCGGGCGGAACTCGAGGCAGCGATCGCCGGCATAGATGCGAGCATACCATTCATCTACGAGGGCGGCCAGTGGTTTTGTGAGAACTGTGACACGCCTTGCCCGGTCGAACATCTGGTCATCAAGTCGGACTCTGCATATGTAGTCAGTGGCATGGTAACACATAGCAAGAAGTGGAAGAAGAACGGATGGCGCACTGTGCAGAACACGGAGGTAAAGAACCTAGACCTGTGGAAACAATTAGTTGGTCTTGTCGATGGTCTTTACGATGGGTGTGGAGTATCAGTGGACTTTTGGCTTGTGCCGCGGAACCAAAACCAGGAGGCAGACAAGTTGGCAAATATAGGGTTGCAAATGTACTAACAAGTTAGATATATAATAGGAGAAATGCTGCATCTGCTGTAAGGTCGGTGCTAGATTTGCTATAGTGCAGTGCTAGGCGCCTAATGCTAGGTATAATATAGTAATAGCAAACGCTTTACCTAATTTGTATGCTAGACCTGCTACTTTATAATTAACTTTTATATGCTAATTATAACTATTATTAACTTAAAAAATATAAACTAAAAAAACTATAAAAGTTAAAATTTTTTTAAGTTTAAAAGTCTTGCTTTTAATATTTTTATATTATAACTATATATAAAACGTATTATATATAAAAAATCTTTTTTAAGCTTATTTAAGCTAACATTGCTAGTTTACTTTTTAATATAATAATAACTTTTTATTTTAAGCTATTTAAACTAATTTTAAGTTATTTATAATACTTTAAAAATATTTTTTACTTATTTAAATTAATATATAAAGGTTAAAGTAATAAAGTAATTATAAGGTAATATTGCTAGCAATTTTAAAAACTAGGTATATTAAATAACTTTTGTTTAGTTAGCTAGGTAAATAACTAGACTAGCTAAAAAGATTAAAAAAAGTATAACTAGCAAAGCTTTAGCTATTAGTTAGCATAGCTTTAGCTAATAAGTAGTTTATATATAAATAGCTTAGCAAATAAGTTTTTTAGCTAGGTGCCTTGTTATACTGCCCTTTTTTTTAAGTTGCTAGTTTTTAGCAATTTTAGTATTTATAAGTATATTTGCTAATTAGGCCTATTTTTAATTTTTTTAATTAAATTAATTTATTAGCTTTTATAAGCTGTTTTTTTATTAACTTATTAGCTTATATTTAGCTTTATACATTTTTTTTTAATTTATAACCTTATTTTAGTATTTACTTTTTTTTTAGCATTATTATTTTATTAAGCTTTTTACTAAATAATTGCTATTATGCTGCTTTTAAAGCTTTTTTATTTTAAGTTTATATACTAATATATTTTTAATGCTAATATAAGTTAGTTATTTTTAAATTATTAAATTTTTAATTTTAACTATAATTTTGCTTAACTAAATAGTAATAAGCTAAAAATTATAATAATACTTAGTAAAAAGCCTTGCTAGCACTATATTTTTAGCATATATTTAAATTTTTATATTTACTATTTTTGCTGCTTTAATAATGTTAATTACACTTTTTATAAAAAAAACTATTAAAGTTATTATACTATATATTTGCTGCTTTTTTGCTTATTAGTTTACTTAAATATTTTTTTTTTTAAATACTTTTTGCTTTAGTTAGTATAGCTTAATAAATTATATAATACGCTACTTATTTTTATATTAAAACTAAAAATGCCTAGCAAAACTATTAAGCTATTATTGCTAAAGCTAAAAATAAAAATAAAAATAAAAACGTAAGTATAAACGCTACTTTATTAAATAATATTTTTATTACTATAAGTTAATATATATTTTACTTATTTAAAGCAAGGTTAGCTTTTTAGCATATAGTTATTTTTTTAAAAAAGCTAGTTATACTAGTTAAAAAAAAAAGCAATGCTATACTGCTATTTATTAAAAATTATTTACTATTTATTATTTATTAACTATTATAGTTACTTTTTTTATAGTTTATAGCTTTACTACTTATTTACTAATATATTTGCTAATATTTAGCAGTTTTATATTAGTAAAAAAAAGCTTTTACTTAATAACTTTAATAATATTATATATAAAGCTTAGTTTTTTATTTTCTTTTTAAAGTATTAAAATAGCCTTTTAAGCAATTTAAATACTTATATAAAAAGGCGACCTACTTACTTACTTTAAAGTGCCTAAATTAGTAAAGACCTTTTAGCTAAAGGTTAGCGTAAGTTTATAAGACTTAAAAAACCTTAAAAGACCTAGGCTATATATAGCTTAATTGCATAAATATAAGATATTTAGGCAATAACTACTTTTAGTAATCAATTTACCTTATGGGTTTATAACAGCGCAGGTTTTCTAACTTAGTCAAATTTTTTTTTTTTTTCTATACAAACCACATTACTTGCGCGCTTTACCCTGCACTACTGCAACCTATACTACTATATCAATTTACTTTATAGGTTTATAACAGCGCAGGTTTTCTAACTTAGTTAAATTTTTTTTTTGTTTTTTATACAGACTACACAGCCTACACAGCTAATACCTGCGCGCCTTACCCTGCACCACTACACCTTACAGCAACATATTAATTTACTTTATAAGTTTATAATAGCGCAGGTTTTTTAACTTAGTTAAATTTTTTTTTTGTTTTTTATATAGACTATATAGCCTATATAGCTAATACCTACGCGCTTTACCTTGCACTACTATACCTTATAGCAACATATTCTTATATTTTTTAAGTTAAAATATATACTTTATATAGCTAATTAAAACATATAAAATATATTTTTATTATTTTAACTTTATATACTATTTTTATTACTTTTTTTAAAAGTTATAAACGTAATATTATATTAACTGTTGTTATATTAAAAAACTTATACTTTAATTATATATATTGTTGTTAAGCCCTTTGCTTATTTATAATATATTAGTTTAATTATATATTGCTACCTTTATAAAATTTCTATAGTTATATTATAGCTTTTGTTTTATATAGTTTATTAGTTTAATTATATATTGCTACCCTTGCTTTATTTTGCAATTGTATTACAGCCCCTGGTTTTATATAGCTTATTAGCTAGATTTTATATTGCATCTTTTATAAGTCTTTACCTTTATATTATAGTTATATTGCAACCTTTATTTTATATAGCTTATTAGGCAGGTTATATATTATGTCCCTTATAAGTCTTTACTTTTATATTATAATTTTAAAAACTAAAAACAATAATAACGGCAGCAAAGTAAAAGCAAAGATTTTAATATAGCAACAACCTTAGCGTGCTTAAGCTTTTATATAAAAATAAAAGGGCTAAAGCTAATACTAGCAATATAAAATATTAAAAATAAATTAAAAAAACAAGATTAAAAAATTTAATAGCATAATTAAAGTTTTTAAAAAAAATATTAAAAAACTTTAAGCTAAAGTTTAAAAACTTAAAAAAAGACTTTATTAAAAAATACTTAAGTAAGTAAAAAAAAGATATTAAAAAACTTTAAGCTAAAGTTTAAAAATTTAAAAAAAGACTTTATTAAAAAATACTTAAGCAAGTAAAAGGAAAATATTAAAAAACTTTAAGCTAAAGTTTAAAAACTTAAAAGAAAACTTTATTAAAAAACACTTAAGCAAGTAAAAAAAAAATATTAAAAAACTTTAAGCTAAAGTTTAAAAACTTAAAAAAAGACTTTATTAAAAAATACTTAAGCAAGTAAAAGTTAGTAGTACTTACTTTTATTTTAAGCTAATGCTATGCTTTTTTTTTATTAAGTACTAATTATTTTCTAGCTATAAGGTATATTAATAAAAAAGTTATTTAATACTTTTAGCAATATAAAAACTAAAATAAATTATAAGTTATATAAAAAGATTTATAACTAAGCATATAAGCAAAGCATTATATTTTAAGATTTTAAAAATATTTATTTAAATTTAAAAATAAATATAATATATTATTTATTTTACTTTTTGTTTTATATAGCTTATTAAGCAAATTATATATATTACATTTTTTACAAGTTTTTACTTTAGTATATTTTTATTACGTTTATATTATTGCTTTTATAATATTAAATTTATTTTTTATTATTAAAACAATGCATTTTTTTACTTTATAGTGCTTGTTTTTTACTTATTATTTTATTAGTTATATATATATATATTATTTATTTAATAGCGTAGCAATTATATTTTGCTAAAAGTACTTTAAAATTAAAAATGTAAACTAATTAAATATGCTAATTATAATATTTAATTAACTTTTATTTTATACTATTTTACTTTATTTTAAGTATATTAAAGTATATTTAAAGTATATAACTAAAAAAAAAGTAAGTTATTATAAAACTTATATTTTTAATATTATTAACTTATTATAAAAATAGTATAAAAAAGCAGCAATGTTTTTATAAACTAATATAATTATTATACTATTAAATAAATAGCTTTTAATTTTATTTTGTTTATTTATAATGTTTATATTATTACTTTTTAACAATATTTACTTTAAAATTAAAAAGTAAATATATTATTTTATTTTATATTATAAACTTTTGCTTTTATTAGTTTTGTTTATATTATTACTTATATATAGCGTTTGCTTTAATTTAATTTATTAGTAGTTTTTATATTATAACTTTTATATAGTACTTGCTTTAATTTACTTTATTAGTAGTTTTTATATTATAACTTTTATATAGCGCTTGCTTTAATTTAGTTTATTAGTAGTTTTTATATTAAAACTTTTATATAGCTTTTGCTTTAATATAGTTTTACTTTATATTATAACTTTTATAGTACTACTTTTATTAATTATATATATATTATAACTTTTACTTTTATTTAATATATTATATATATAGTAGTTTACTTAGTTAAATATTTATTATAATTTTAATTTTAATATAAAGTAAATTTTAAATTATTACTATTAAAGTATTTATTTATATTATTTTATATAAACTTTTTAATATAACTTTTTATTTATGCTAATATTTATTTAAGTTATTTTATAACTATTATAATATTTAGCTTATTAGTTATATTTATATTATAATTATTATATATATTTAGCTTACTTAATAGTATAATTTTTTTAGTATTATAGCTAGCTTTTATATATAAATACTTATTATTTAAGCGTACTTATATCTAAGCTTTTATATATATTTAAATTACTAAGCTTTTTAGTTGTAAAGTTTTGTTTAATATTATAAGTATATAATAAGTAACTAGTTTATTAATATTTTTAAAATTAGGTTTTTTGCTTAGCTTAGTAAGCTAGCTTATTTATTAGTTACTTTTTTTTACTATATTAGTTTAAATTTATTTAAAAATTTTTAGCGTTATTTTAAGTATTTAATATTTAAATTTATAATTATTACTTATTTTTACTAATATATATTATACTTTATTAAAAACTAAATATTTATAAGCGTAATAAATATTTAGTTTTTTACCTTTTTTATAAACTTTTATATTTATTTATATATTGCTTTTTTACTAGTATATATATATATTTAGTTTAGTATATCTTTATAACCTTAATATCTTTTATATATAGCTTTTTTATATTTTTTATTTATTTTAGTATAATATATAATATTTAAAATATACTTTTAAATTATTATTAATAATTAAAATATATTGTTAATAAATACTTTTATATTTATTATTATATATAATATTTATTATTAAATTTTTTTAATATGTTTTAGTTTAATTTTAAACTTTAAGCTTATTTACTACTAACTATATTAAATTTATAAAATTATTTTTATAATATTTTTTTTTATAATTAGCTTAATTTTTTATTTTATTGCTAATATATTTAATATTTTTTTAATTACTATATATATTTATTAGTTTATTTATAACTATTAATATATAAAAGTTATAAAAATTATATAATTTTTTTAAGTACTATGCTTATTTTAAATATTAAATAATCTTGTTGCTATTAAAAAAAAAAAAAGTAATAATAACTTGCTATGCTTTATAAATAAGCAATAAGCTTAAATTTTTACTTTTATATTGTTTTAAGCGTTGCTGCTACTATAATTTTATTTAATTTACTTATAATTTTTTATTTTATTAATTTTTACTAACTTTTTTAAAGTTTTTACTAACATTTTTAATATAGTTTATAGCTTAGTTTTATTTTGCTATTTAGTAATAAACATTTATAAAAACAGTTTTTTTTTTACTTTACTTTTTTTTTTTTTTAATTACTACTATTTTTTTAGCTTTACTTTTAAGTTATTTAAAACAGTTTTATTTAACTTTTTTTTTACTTATTACTATATATAGTTAATACTTTATAACTTTTTATTAGCTTATTTATTTAATTTTTAATTTAAAATAATAACTACTTTATACTATTGCTTTATATTATATTAAATATTATACTATATTTATTTATTTTATTTAATTTTAACTAACTTAGTAATTTAAGTATAATTACTATTTTTAGTTTATTTTTATTTATAGCTAATATATATATAAATATGCATTTTTTTAATAACTATACTACTTTATTATATTTAACCTATTTTTTTAGTTTTATTAATTATTTTTTACTTATACTTAAAAATATACTTAATTTTTTACTTAAAAACTATTAACTTTACTTTAATAATACTTTATTTTTTAAACTTATTACTGCTAAGCTTAATAATAATAATAATAATAATAATATTTAATTTTTTAAACTTGTTTTTTTAAGCTTAATAAATACTAGTTTTTTAAACTTGCTTTTTTTAAGCCTAATAAAAAAATATTTTTTAAACTTGCTTTTTTTAAGCCTAATAAGAAAACATTTTTTAAACTAGCTTTTTTTAAGCTTAATAAGAAAACATTTTTTAAACTTGCTTTTTTTAAGCTTAATAAATGCTAATTTTTTAAACTTGCCTTTTTTAAGCCTAATAAAAAAACATTTTTTAAACTTGCTCTTTTTAAGCTTAATAAAAAAATATTTTTTAAACCTGCTTTTTTTAAGCTTAATAAATGCTAGTTTTTTAAACTTGCCTTTTTTAAGCCTAATAAAAAAACATTTTTTAAACTTGCTTTTTTTAAGCTTAATAAAGGAACATTTTTTAAACCTGCCTTTTTTAAGCTTAATAAATGCTAGTTTTTTAAACTTGCCCTTTTTAAGCCTAATAAATGCTAGTTTTTTAAACTAGCCCTTTTTAGGCTTAATAAAAGCTAGTCTTTTAAACCTGCCCTTTTTAGGCTTAATAAATGCTAGTTTTTTAAACTAGCCTTTTTTAGGCTTAATAAAAGCTAGTTTTTTAAACCTGCCTTTTTTAGGCTTAATAAAAAACTATTACTGCTTACTTTATTAATATTTAATAAGTAATATAATTATAAGCTTTTATAAACAAAATAAAAAAAAAAACTTATATTATAATAAAATAGTTTAAATATAAAATAATAAAAAATTAAGATATATATAAAACAAAAAGTAATTAAAATAAATAATAATAATTCTTTTTAAGAATTTATTAGCTTTAGCTATTAGCTAGGTAATAATATACTTGCTTTACTTGCTGCTTTTATTATTATTGTTTTTAAAAATAATATATTTTTTAAAAACAGCATATTTTTTAAAAACAATAGCAATAATATATTTTTTAAATAAAACTACCTTATTAGTTTTAATAATATATTTTTTAAATAAAACTACTTTATTACTTTTAATAATATATTTTTAAATAATAATAGCAGCAATACTTTTTTTAAATACAATTTTACTATTACTTTTAATAATATATTTTTAAATTATAATAGTAACAATACCTTTTTTAAACATAACCTTGCTATTGCTTTTAATAATATATTTTTAAACTATAATAGTAGCAATACTTTTTTTAAACATAACCTTGCTATTGTTTTTAATAACATATTTTTAAACTATAATAGTAGCAATACTTTTTTTAAACCTAACCTTGCTATTAGTTTTAATAATACATTTTTTAAATATAACTTTTTTATTACTTTTAATAATATATTTTTTAAATCTAATAGCTTTATTATTTTAAATAGTTTAGTTTTTAAAATAAACTATATTAACTTTGCTTATAAGTTACTGCTTAAATTGCTTTTAAATTTTATATATACTTAGTTAAAGTAGCGCTTTAATACTTTGCTTTTAATAAAATGTAATTAAGTTTTTAGCTAACTTAAGCATATATATATAAATATTTATAATTATAATATATTATTTTTTTTTATACTTAATTTAAGTTTATTTTGCTAATATAGTATTTAAATATAAACAATGCTAATTATAAACATAATAGCGCTTTTTTTAAAAAGGTTATTAAGTATTTTAAAAATATGTGTAAGCTTAATATTATTATATTTTTTATTATAAATAATTTTTTTAAATAAAAAGCTACTTAAAAAAGGCAATATATAAATATTTAAATTATTTTAAGTATTTTTATATATTTTTTATAAGCGTGCTATTAAAACTTTTATTATTTAATACTATGTTTAAAGTATATTAAGCTAAATTAAATAATTTATTTATTACTTAGTATTATAATATTAATAGTTATATTATATAGTTATGTTTGCTTTAAGCTTTTTTTAACTTTTTTTTTTTTTTTATTATACTTACTACTATTTTTTACTTTTATTGTATAAAACTTTTATTATACTTTTAAAAGCAAAGTACTTTATAAAATAAGTAATATATTACTTAAAACTTTTAATTATTTTAAAAGTAATATAGTTTACTTTATATTTTTAAATATGCTAGTATTAAAACTGCGTTAAATACTATATTTTATATTAAAACGTTAAAAATAATTTATTAATAATTATGTTTTATTAGCGCTTAGGTTTTATATATGCTTTACTTTTATTTTTAACTACTTTACTAGTTTTATATAAGCTTAAGCTAAGTTAAAAGCGTTTTATAATAATAATAATTTTATTTAAATATATAATTATATTTACTTATAATATAATATTGCTATAATTAAAACTATAGCTTTTTAAGTTGCGCTTATATATAACTATAATAATTATTTTTTTAGTTTTTTTTTTAACTTAATTTTTTTACTTTAAAAGTATAATATTAAAAATATTATTATAAGCTTAACTAGTAAAAGCGCACTAAAAAATTTTTATAAAACTTTTTTTAAAGCTACTAACTTTATATATTTAAACTTAAGCTTTACTTAAGTAAATATTAGATTTTATAATGTTTTAAATATTAAATAGCTACTACTTAATATTTTTAAGTTATTTATACTAGTTTATAAAGCTAAATACTTTTTTATAATAGCTTTAAATTTTAATAGTACGTTTTAAAGCTTTACTTTATAGCAGTATATATAGTATATGCTTAAATAGATTATATTAATTAAACTAATTTAATAATATAATAAAACGTAATAATTATAGTTAATACTATGCTAGCTTAAAGCGTATAGTATTTATAAGTAATATTTATAAATATTAAATAAATATTATTATTTTTTTTACTATATAAAATTTAATAATTTTTATTTTAAGTAGTTATTTTATAATAACTATTATAAAGTAAAAGCTAGTACTAATATATATAATAAGCTACTTTTTAACTTAAAAGCTATAATTTAAAATTTTTAGTTATATAAGGCCTAATTATATAATATATTAGCAAACTTTTTAAGCGCTAACTATAAAACTTAATAAGAATATTATATTTTATAGTTTTACTTTATATTTTTTATTAATATTAGCAAAGCGCTTTTTAATATTATTATATGCTTTTTATTGCTTAATAATAGCTTAACTAAGTATAATTTATTTTAGCTTATTTTAATTAAAGCTTTTAATAATTTTATTTTAGTTTTAGCTATATACTTTATTAAGCTTATTAAAAAGCTTGCTATTTTTGCTTAAAATAACTTAGCTAATTTAAATATTAGCTTTATTAATTATAATAAAATAAGCGCTAACTTATATACTAATTATATTTTGCTTACCTTTTTTTAGCTAATATATATAAAGGCTATGCTATTTTAATACTTTTAGCTTTAGCTTAAAAAATAGTAACTTTGCTTAGTAAGTAGAACTTATTATTAATACTTATATAGCTTAGGTATAAAAAATATTATAAGTTATTTTAATATATTTTAGTTATTATAAAAAATAATGTTTATTTTTACTGCTACTATTATATTTACTATTTGCAAACTGCTTTGCTTATTTTTTTATTATTTGCTTAAAGCTTTTTATTATAGCAATTTTAATTTAAAAAATACTTTTAGTTAGGTAAAGGCCTAATTAATCTTTTAAACTATAGTAAGCAATACTATTATATAAATTTATATATATTAAAAATTAAATAATTGTATTAAAACATTATAGCTTAAATTTAAGCTGTTTTACTTATGCTTATAGTTAGTTATATAAAAATATAATTATAAGTTTTTAAAAACTTATAAGTTTTTTTTAAAAAAGCTTAATAGTATTATTTTCATTATAATTAATACTATACTATATAAAGGATAGCTTAATAATGCTACTAGCTATATATAAGTTATTACTTTGCTTAAGCTTATAAAAGTATATATTAAGCTATTTAAAGCTATAAGCTTTAAAAGGCCTGCTTTATATAAAGAACTTTAAAAAATAAAGCTTTTTATAATCTTTTATATAGTTATTATTAAAGCATATTAAGGCTATAAAAAATATAATAAAGCTAATGCTATAAAAAGCGCCTATACTTAGGCATTATATATAAATATAATACTAAGTAGCATAAATAATACTATATTATAAATAATAAAAAATTTTATATATTACTACTATAAAATAAATAAATAGTAGTAAAAAAGATTTATATACAATAAAAACGCTTTTAGTTTTACTTTACTAATTTTAAATAACTAGTAAATATATGCTTAAGTATATGTAAGCGTATATATTTATATTATATTAAACTATAAAAAAGTTAAGTTTTTTTATATTTAAATATAAAAGCAATAAAAACTAAAATTAAGTTTTTTTAATTTTAAATATTGTATACTAAAATTATTTAGTACTTATATGCTAAAAGAGTATATATTTAATATAGTAATAGCTATAGTAGTATATTTAGCAATAGTAAAATTGCTATAATAAATAAAATAAGCATATAAGCAAAAGTATTTAAAGCTTTTATATTATAGTTTTAAAAATTTTATTAATTTAGCAAAATATTTTAAAAATCTTAAAATAATTATAAGCTAATAAGTTAACTACTATATTTTTTTGTTTAAGCAACCTAGGTTAAAGCCGACTTTTTAGTTAACTAATATTTTATTAAAAGCAAAACGTACATTTTATATATATAAAAATAACGTAAAAAAACTATTTTAGCTTATTAAGTTATTATTTTATAATAATATATTTAGTATTATTATAGTTAATAATAACTAAGTAAACCTTATTATATTATTTGTAATAAAAAGATATATAAATTTATATATAATAAAAAAAAAAAAAGCAATATGTTTTTAATTAAAACTATAAAAAATAAAAATTGCGTAAAATAAAAGCAATAAATAAGATTTATTATTAAACAATTTTATAAAAGCCTTTAAAATAAATATAGCTAATAAGTTAAGTGCTAAAAACGCTTATAATTAAAATAACGCTAAATTATAAAGTTTTAATAATATTTTAGCTATATTAATATATATACTTAATAAATAAAATAAAAAAAATAAGTAAAATATATAAGCAAAAAAAGGGCATTAAAAACTAAATATTTTTATAAGTAAATATATAGCTATAAGTTAGTATATATACTAGTAGCTTAAATATATTTATAGTTTAGTTTTATTTAAAAATTAAATATTTATATATATGTTTTTTAAGCTATTATAACTTTTTAACTAATTATTTTTACTATATTTTTTTTTTTAAACTTGCATTAAAACTTTATTATATAGCTATTGCAACATAATTAGCATACATACTAGTTACGCTTTATATTATAAAGTAGCTATAAAACTAAAAGGGGATAGCTTAATTTTTATTTCTATATATATAGCCTTTATTTTTACGTTACTTTTTAAACTTATATATTTAGCTATTTATTATATATATAATATACTAAGTTATACTTTTTAAAATACTTTTATAAAGCTATAATTAATGCAAAGCTTTTAAAACCTAGTTAATACGTTTACTTTAGCTAAACTTTTTTTAGTATAAAATTAAAATAATTTTTAAAAATTTTTAATTTTTATTATAATAATAATTTTGCTTAAACATAAAACTTATAAAAGTTTTTTTTTATAAAATAAACTATATAAAAAAAAAAAAAGCTAAAAATTAATAATGCGCTTATATATATAAATACGCATAAGCTAAAAATATAGTAAGTTTTTAATACTATTAATATTTAATTAAAAAAATAAAAATAAAATACTAGCTTACTTTAAACTTTAAAAACTATAAAAATTAGCTAAAAGCTTTAGTATAAAAATAACATATTATAAAAAAGCTTTAAAAATAACTAAGTTATTATAGTTTAAAACTAAGCAATAAAAGCTATACAAATTAAGCTATAAAGCTAAGACTATAAAATATAACTTAGCTAGCTTACTACTTTTAGTTTAATAAAATTATAAAATTATAACTTAAAAAATACTTTTAATAATAATTTAAAAAAATTAAAAATATAAAAAAATTAAAAAAAAACTAGAAAATAAGTAGCTAAAAAACTAGCAAAACTAAAAAATAAGCAGCTAAAAAACTAAAAAAACTAAAAAAATTTAAATACTATAATAAATAAAAAAAGGTAGTATATTTTATAAAGTATAAAAAAGTTTGCTATACTTAAAGCTACGTATATATAAGCTAGTAGTTAAAAGCTAAAGCAATTTAAAAATTAAACTTTTAATAAAAACTTTAAAAATTAATAGCTTGCTTAAGTAAAAACTTTTAAAATTTTAACTAAATATAAATACTAGCTAATAACTTTTTATTATATTTTTTTTTTTTAATTAATACTAGCTTTTTAACGCATTTATACTTTATTATTTTAGCTTATATTATTTTATATAATTTTTTTTATTTAATATATTGTTTTTTATAAAACTTTATAATTTTATAAATAAAAACTACAATTTAAACTACTACTTTATACTACTTAAACTTTTTACTTTAAAATAATATTAAAGCTGTTAGAATCTTTTTTAATACCTTTAATCTTATTAACTACATTAGGACTATTAAAACGCAAATATCTTATAAATATAAATATTTGGTTTTTTATATATTTGTTATAGATTGCGTTAAACTTACTTTATTAAGAAAATATACGTGCAGTATACGTATATAGTATATAACTGGTATATAAAGAGTACGCGTTCTTTACGTATTAAATACGTAAAGTATACATATTTTTCTTATATTGCTAATAAGTCTTAATTAACTATAAACTTTTATAGCTATATAAAACTTGCTAAAAGAAGTCCTTATAACTTCTTTTTTTTTTTAATTAATTAAGTTAACATAGTACTATAAATAGTAACGTGTTATAATTATATTAACCCTTAGCTAGACTAATACTAATTAGTAGTTAAATTAGCAACTATAAAAAAGCAAAGTTTAAAAACAAAGACTATTGTTGCACTTGCTTTTAACTTAACTTAAAGTTGCTTTAGCTTTATATTGCTTTTAAAAACTACTTTAAGTAAAGTGCTAAATAGAAAATTTAAATTAAATTGCTTTAATAACTTTTTAGTAAAATTATAGTACGCAAGAAAAGCTAATGCAAAATTATAATATATGTTTTATAGGTTATTTAATAATAAGACAAAAGATAGTAAGCATTTTTACTACTATAATTAACTTATAGCTAATTTAAAAACTAATTAGTATTGATTTATAATAGTATTATTATTAAATTTTAATTTTAGTAGTTACTTTAGATTTAATTTAAAAAAGCAACTATAATAAGAAGCTTATTAATTTTAATAGCCCCTTTTTTGTTTTAAAAACGCTTATAACATAAACTTAGATTAGGCTAGAATATTTAAAAACACTAAGATAGCTATATACTTTTTTTAATAGCATATTGTTCTTAAACTTTAAGAAAATAAAGAAATTAACCTTAAAATAGCAATAAAAAATAAGCTAAATATATACGTTTTAATAAAGATAATTAAGTACTTGTATATATTTTTTAATAGCAAAGATTTTTTATAAGCTGTTTAAAAAGATTTTAAAAGATAGATATATTAGAATTTTAACATATTAGTATATATAATTTAACATATGTTATTGCTAATGTTATAGCAAAAAGGGCTTAATAATACTTTAGCAAATCTTTAAACTTTTATAAGTAACTATTTAGTTGCTATTATTTTTAGTAACGTAACTATTAAAAGACTTTAATACTTTTTTTTAGTTTTATTGTTTAAAAAAGAAGTACTTAGAATAACCTTTTTGTTTAACTTTAATAATAAAAAGTTTATATAACAATATATGTTTAAATTATAATTAATTTAAAAAGTACTAGTAACTAATTAGAAAGCTTAGGCTTTTTAAGCTTTTTAAGCTTTTTAAAGTACTTAACCTGCTTTTTAACTTTTTTTAACCTTTTAAGCATTATAAGCTATATAGGCTACATATACTTTATATACTTTTAAGCGCTTATAACTAAAAAATCTTTTACTTGCTAGTAAGCTAGTTATACTTTAATAGCAAGCTGCTTTTACTTAAGTTGTTAAGTATAAAAACGTTTTAACTTTGTACTTAAATTTGCAAAGATTTAACTATGTTTTGCTTTATAATTTACTTTTAATACGTTTAATAAATAATACTTTTTTTACTTTTAAAAAGATTGCTATATTTGCAAAAATATAGTAAAAGGACTAAAATTATATAAGCAAGCTTTATAACTTATTATATAACAAAGTACAAATTTTTATTAATGTGTGCTGCTAAATTAAAATAATAAAAAACTAGTATTAGGCTATATTTTTAATAATTTTTAACAAACGCGCTAAGCAGTACTTTATATAGCAAATTAGCTTTAATAAGTTATAAATAAAAATATATTTTAAGTTAGATTTATATTTTAACAATACTATAAATTAGTTTTAATACTTTACTAATTAAATAATAATTACGTACTAAAATATTTATAAAAAAAACTTAAATAAAACCTTTATAAAAGCTTTTAACCTTATAATTAATAAGATTATAAAAGCTTAGCAAGTACTTAGCGCTGCATATTAAAGTAAAATTTACTTAGTAATAAACGTAGTATACGCGTACAAAAGTGTATTTAAGTTTAATATAGCACTTATTTACTAAAAGCTAATGTTTAAAGGTTTGTTTTTTAACTTTTAAGCATGTTTATAAGTAGCAAATAATAGCAAAAGTAGTACTATATTTTATATAAATTATAAGTATAATAATTATAGTTATAATAAAAATAATTTAATATTATATTGCTTTAGTTTTAAAAGCAAATTAAACTTATTAAAACGAAAGTATAAGTACTTTGTATATAAAAAAGATAGTTGTTTTTTAACTAATTATTTAATTAAAAAACAACGTAAAATAAAACGCTAGTTTTTTATTATATATAAAACAATTTATAGCTATAAACTAAATATTAAAATATTTTTTTAATATTTAATAAATATAAAAGGTATTTTTAAAACCGTTTTAGATTTAAACTATAAACAAGATAGAATTAATAATAAAACAGCAAAGAAATTTATTTAATTTTTAATAAACGCTATATATATATATTGCGTTATAAGTAAAAATATATAGCAATTTAAAGCTAAAACGCTAGCAAATTAATTTGTTTTAAAAGATTTATATAAAGTAAAATACTAAAGTAAATTATAAGATATAGGTGCTTTTAACTATTTAACAGTTAAAAAAGCGTAATTAAAAGCATATTTACGCTTAAATTTAAAAGTAAATATAATATAAAAACTAAGCAAAGTTTGTATTAAATTTAATAGTAGCAGTATTATTAAAAGTATTAGCACAATTTAAATACAAAACCTTTTTAAAACAACTATATATTACGTTTTAAATACGTTTACTTTTTTTTTATTTTTGCTATATAACGCTAACTACGTTAGTGCTTATTTTAATAATATTAAAAATATTATTATTTAAAGCAATAGCAATATAATATTAGTTATTTGCAAATAAAAATATTTGTTTTTTAATATATACTTTAGCAAAATAATTACGTATTTTACTAAAACTAAGTTATGCTAGCTTTATAAACAATTTAAGTACTTTAAAGCAGCAAAACTAAAGCAAATGTTAACTATAGCAAGTTATAAAGTAAATTATTTTATTTTAAAAAAAATTTAAAAATTTTGCTATTATTGCTAAACGTATAACTTAGCGCTAAAACGCTTTAAATTTACTTTAAAAAATAATTATAAATTTAATTATAAAATTATTGTTAACGTAGTTTAAATTAATAAAAAACAAGTTTTTTATATTATTAATTTAGCTACGTTATTTTAAGCTACAACTTTTATTTAAACAATAAAAGCATATAAAGCGTAAAATATACTTTATAAGTGCTAAATTAATATTTATTAAAGACTGCTTAATTATATAGTGTATAACTTTAGTATTAACTTTGCTTTAAAAAAGTTTTAAACTAGTGCTAGGATTATAGAAATTATATATAAAAAGATGCTTATTAAAGCATATTAAGCACTTAGTAAGATTAAACGCGCATATGCCCTTTTATACTATGCTTTTAATATAATTAAAAAAAAGATTAGCTATTAAAATAATAATAAATTAATTTTATAAATAGTAATAAAAGCTTTTAATAATACTGCAAAACCTAATAGATTAATACTTATTTTATTAGTATTTAGTACTTATTTATAAATTAATTATAATTTGCTACTGTTACCTAAAATTATTTAGCGTATAAAAGCTATTTAAAAGGCTATAAAAGCTATTTAAAATAAAAAAGCAAAAGCAAACATATTGCGTACGTTTAACACTTAAAATAGCTTTAATTTACTTTTTATTTTTATTTTTTTTTTATAAAGTAAAGTTTTTGTTTAGCAAAAAAAGTAAAAATAAAATAGTTTCTTTAAGGTTTAAGCAATTAAAAGCAAAAATATTATTATTAACATAGTTAACAAACTAATAAAGTTTTATTACATATAAGTAAAACTATATTAACGCATAAACAAATTTTTAGCAAACGTAAACTAAATTAACTATAAAGCAAGTATAAATTAAAATATACTTTTAGTAAAAGTAAAAAACTTATAACCTTTTACTACTTTAGCAGTTATTTGCTGCCTTTGCAAAAAACTAAAAAAAAGCAAAACAATAATTATTATATTATAGTACTTTTTAATAATATAATTTAAGTACGTAATAGTACTAAAAATATACTTAAACGCAAAAAAAAAAGCGGATTTTTAATTATTGTTAAAGTTATAAGATAAAAGCATTATTTTTACTTTTAGTTTACCTTTTAAAAAATTTAACGCTTTAAAAATTAATAATTTTTTAAGCATAGGAATATTTAAGTTTGTTTGTTTTAACCTTAAAATGCACTTAAATATTAAGCTATTTTTATTTTAAATAGTATATAAAATTAAAAGCAAAACTACTTAACTTTATAAAAAATTGCAACTAGTAGTTTAAAGCTATAATAACTATAAAAAAAAGATAGTTTTATATTAGGCTTTAACTATTTAATAAATAAGTTAACAAGTTATATTTATACTTGTACTGTTTTTAATTTAAAACTATAATGCTTATAGTAAGCTAAAAAATATTATATAAGTATATATATAGTTAAAAAATATTTTTTTTTATATTATATATATACGTTTACTTATTAAACTTAAAAAAAAGTATTTTAAAAGTATTATTTTTTAGTTACTTTGCTTTCTTTATAGTTTAGCTAAATTTAGTTTGTATTAGTTTTAAACTTATTATAAACACTACTAAAATTAACTTAAAATAGTAATATTAACTTATAACTTT
>MU401677.1:0-44648 GCA_022579005.1 Poronia punctata
ATTTAATAGCATTTTAACTTTTATTTTTATATATTTTTAAATATATATATTAATATTATTAGCAATAAAAATATTATAATCTTTATATATTATAATATATAAAGTATAAGCCTTATTCTTTTTTTTTTTAAATAGTTATATAACTTATAGTTTACTTTTTTATATATAAAGTATTATTATATAAAATGCTACTTAAACTATGCTGCTTAAAAAGTAAATATATAAAAAATAAATTTTAAAAAAGTAAATTTACTTTTTTTTAAGTATTTTTTTATATATTGCCTAAATAACTTTTAAGCTTAATTATAATTATACTTTTAGTTAATATAATTAATATTTACTAGTTTTTTATATATTAAGTACTAAGTTATTTATTTATTAATAGCAATTTGCATTGCTATTTATAAGTTAAATATTAAAGCTTTGCTTATTGCTTTTTAAGTAATAAGCGCTAGCTTAAGCTTAATAACTTTAATATATGCTTATATAATAATTATATATAAAAAAATTTTGCTATTAAACTTTAGTTTTAATGCTTATTATATAAGTTAAAGTTTATTAAATAGTAATTTAAGCGCTTTTAAGTTAAACTTTTTTAAATTTTTATTTTTAATTTATATAAAAATTATTATAGTTTAATTAGTTTAATACTAGTTATAATTAATATAAGTATTAAAATATATATTAAGCACGTTATATATTTTATTTTATTTTTTTATTAGTTTAATATAATTAATATAGTACTACTAAATATAATTTTAAAAAATTATTAAAAAAATAGCATAATATTATATTAAATAAAAACTAAGCTTTTTATACGTAGTTATAAAAATATATATTTTATTAAAAAAATATTATATAGTTATTTTATATAGTTTTAATTTTTTTACTATATTTTATTAAATGCTATAAAAAGCTTTAGCTTAACCTAGTTTAAATAAACTAGCTTAAATAAAAAAAAGTTAATAATATTTTTATATAGTGCTAGCGTTAGTATTTAAAATGTTTTTATATAAAGGTTTTTTATATTATACTTTTAAAAGTATATATTTTTTAAAAAAAAGTTACTAATAAGTATTAGCTATTATTATACTTTTAGCTATAAAGCTATTATTATTAATAAAGTTTAGCATTATTTAGTAAGTTTATTATACTAAGTACTAAAAGTTAATTTTATTTTTTAATAAAAAAATATACTTTTTAAAGTTATATTTAATATAAAAAGTTTAGCTATTAATAATATAATAAAATAAATATTTTTATATAAAAACAAGCTACTAGTGTAGCTATAAGTATAAGTGCTAATATAGTTATAAATATAAGCTTTGTTATAAGTATAAGTATAAATATAAATATAAGTGCAAATATAGGTATAAAAATAAGTATAAGTTTAAGTATAGGTTAAATAAAAGTTAATAATTATAAAATAAATAAGTATAGTAGTATAACTAAAAATATTATTATAAATTATATAGTAGCTATAAACTATAAAAATCTTTTTAATTTTTTTATATATAAGTTTTTTTTTAAAAATAAATATAAAAACTTTTTTTTAAATTTAATTTTAAAGCTTTTTTAAAAAACTATTTTTAACTATTTTAAAAATATTTTAGTTTTAACTTTTAAAGTTTACTTAATAATTATATATAAAGCTATTTATAAAAAGTTTACTATTTTATATATAGTTATATAAGCATTTAGCTACGTATATTATAATTATTTTTTTATTAAATAGCTAGTTAAGCTAAATTTTTGCATTAAAATAGTTAAAGTTAATATAGTTTTTTTAAACTTTAATATTAACATTTAAACTTGCAAAAATATTTTTATATATAAAAGTATAAAGACTTTAAGTACTACTAATAGTGTTTTTAGTAATATAGTTTTTTTAAGCGTTTAAAAACTAGCTTTTATTTTTAGCTATTATAGTAGTTTATATAATAAAAAAAAACAAAGGGTATAAAAATGCTTACTTATAAGCTTATATAAGCTATATGTTTTTTATTTAAAAAAAGCAAAGCTTAAAGTAATATTATAAAATTTAAAAAGAATTTTTTTATATAAAGCATTTTATAAAGCAGTATTACTTTATATAATAATATTTTAAAAAATCTTGTTTATTAAAGTACTTTGCTAATTTATTATTAATAAATAATAACGTATATTATTAAAAATAATAACTAATTAGTATTAGTTTTTTTATTAAAAATAAAACATACTTTGTTTTTTATATATATAATAAATATATATAGCTAAAAACTTTATTTTTTTATAAAATAAAAAAATAAAGCTATAAATAATATATAAAACAAATAATAATAAATTTTATTTTTTAAATTAGTTTTATATAATTATTTAAGTTTTAAGTTAAAAATTATAGCTAAAGCGTAATTTCTTTTTATATTGTTTTTATATAAAGCTAACTAATTTAATTAAAATTAAAAAAGCTAAAAAAGCTTTGCTAGTATTTACGCTATAAGTTAGCTACTATATAGCTAATAAGTGCTTTATTTACTTAGTTAGGTTAGCTTAACTCTTATAGCCTTAGTAGCCTAAGCTACGTTTTTAGCTATAGTGTTATTACTAATATTTTAATATTAGCAGCTTTTAAATATGCTTTATAAAACTTTTTTAATAGCTTTATACTATTTTTAAAGTTTTTTGCTATATATTATTTATTATTTATATTTTACTTTTTTTAGTATACTTTATATTATAGCTTATTATAATATAGTTTTAATATATATATTTTTTTAACTATAAAATTTTCTTTGCTTGCTAGTTTTACTTATAAGCTTTTAAAATTTTTAGATTTTTATTTTAGCAAAAAGTTGTTAAAGTACTTTTATAAACAGTTAGTATAAAACTTATTAGTTGCTTTTTATAATAAAAATACTTTAAAAGTATAAGTATTTTTATTATAAGTTAATATTTAAAACTTTTACTAGGTTATAAAGTAGTTTAGCTTATTAAATAATTAGTTAGTAAGCTAAAATTAGCGCTTTTTTAAAATAAATATAAAGTTTTTTATATTAAAGTTAAAGTTTTTTTAATTTTTGTTTGCTTGCTTTATTATATGTTTTTATATTTATTAAAAGTTTGCTTTTATAGCGTTAATATAATTTTAAATTTTTTAAGCGCGTTTTTATATACTTTTACATAATTATTGTTTTTTAAAGTATAAAGTATTTAGTTTTTTTTAATAGTTTTGTTTTTTTAATTAAAATAAAAAAGTATAAAAAAGCCTATTTTTACTTTATAAAGCAAAAGCTTAGTTAATTTATATAATATAGCAGCTTATATATAGTTTATAGCTAATATATGTTTTAACTAATTATTTTAGTAATAGTTTATATATAGTTATAATTATTAGTTTAAATATTTATTTATTATTTTTGCTTATTTTATTATTTTATAATAACTTAATAAAGCTAAAGTTTAAGTAATTTTTAATATTTTTACTAGTTTATTTATAAAAGCTAAAATAAATTAAAGTTTTTTATTAAACGTAATTATAATTAAAAGTTTAAAAACTTTAAAAGGCTTTTTATAATATATTTAAGCTACTTATTAAGTAGTAACTTTAGTAGTATATAAAATAGTTTATGCTTTTTTACTTAATTTATTTATTATTACTATTATATTATTATAACTATATTTATTGTTTAGTATTTATTTAAAATTAATTACTAAGTAACGCTATATGCAGTTTAGTACTAGTAATAGTATTAACTTATTTAATATTTTGTTTTTTAAAACTTTTACTAATTAGTATTATAAATAGTTAGCTATATACTTTTTATAGTTTTTTTTTAATTTTAGCTACTAATAACGCTTAGCTACTAAGTAGCATGTCTTTTTTTTTTAAAGTATATTATAAGTATTTATTTATATGCTTTTATAATTAACTTTATATATAAATATAGTAAATTTAAAACTACTAGTTATTTTTTATATGTTATTAACTTATTTTATAATATTTATAGGTTTTTTATTTTTTTTACTATTATTTACGCTTTTTGCTAATATATTTATATTTTTAAATAATTTTTATTTTTATTTAATATTTTATTAATTAATTAAAAACTTATAAGGTTTTTTATTACTTTTTAAAAATTAAATATTAATATTTTAATAAGCAGGTTTTATATTTATAAATTAGCAAACTTAAATACTATAAGCTTAAAAAAAGTTATATAGCATTATTTTTTTTTTTTTTTATAAAACTATATTTTTTTACTTTTATAATAAAGCATTTATAGCAACGTTCTTTTTACTAAGCTTATAAGTAATTATAAAATTATATTTTATAAGTAGCATAAACTATTTTACTTATTATAAATTAAAATATTACTTAATACTAAAATATTTTAAGGCCTTATAGTTTATAATTATTATAAATAGCTTTTTTTATTAATATTTAATTAACTTTATTTTTTATTTTTTTAATACTAGTACTATTGCTAGTATTTTTTTATTATAAATATTATAATTAAGCTTTATATTTTTTATAGTTTTTAAAAAAAAAGCTATAAAGTACTAAGTTTTATTATTAAGTTGTAGTTAAAATAGCATACTAGCTATTATTTTATTTAAAGCATTTATTTTTACTTTTATTAGCAAGTTATAATTATAGTGCTATAAAAATAATATTAACGTTAAAGTTTTTTTTAAGCTTTAAAATGCTTTTTTATACTTTTTGCTTTAAAAAATATTATATTATAATATATTAGTATTATTAGCAGTTTTGCTTTTTTATTATAGTTTTAAATAAATTTTTTATAAAAGTTGTAAAATTTAAAAAAAAATTAAACTTTTTTTACTATTATAAAGGTAGCTTACTTATAAACTACTTTAATTTTTATAAAGTTTATGCTAACTTTTTTTAAACTTATAATATATTTAAAAAATTTTATTTAAATAATATAAAATTTTAATTTTTTTAAGTTTGCTTAAAGTCTTGCTTTTTTTAATTACTATAATACTTTTTTTATATATTTTTTATATTTTTTAATAGTATTAAAATATATTAATATATTATTAATATATACGCAATAAAAGTAGTTTAAGTAGTTAAATAGCATACTATTAATATATTTTTAAAATATTAAAAGTTTATTTATAAAGCTAAAAAGTAGTACTTTATATTTATAAGCTTTATATTTAGTATAAAAAGTTATAAGGTTTTTAATTTTTATAGCTATATAAATATAATAAAATACTTATTATATATTAATTTTTATAAAGATTTTTATATAAAAAACTTTTAAAAAAGTTTTTTTTATTAATAGTAGCAAGTAATAATTTTTTATTATTAAACTATTTAATTTTTTATAATTTATATAAAAACATAACCTTTTATAAGGCTTTTAAATAAATAAAATAAGTAAAGCTTATAAAGCGTTACTTAGCTTTATAAACCTTTTTTAAAGTTAATTTATAAAGTATTTTTATACTACTTTTAATTTATTTAATAATATTTTATATAGTAAACTATATTTTAAATTATTAGCTAATCTTTTATTTATAAATTTTATTAAGTAGTTTACTTTTAAATAGCGTAAAAAAGCTTATTTAAATTAACTTTGCTAAAAGTATATAATAAAAAGTAATATTTTAGCAAAATTACTTTAAAAGCTTGTTTTTTTAGTTTTTTACTTTTTTATTAAAAAACTTTTAAGTTTTTTTTTTATTAATAATAAAATCGATTTTCTTTATGCTAATAATTTTAACTTTACTTTTAGCTTAACTAATATATACTATTTTCTTTAAAAAAAATGCTATTAAAAAGCATATTTTAGTTTATAATTATTCTTTATACTAAGCAATACTATTTTCTTATATATAATATAGTTTTTAAGCATTTAATAACTAGTTATTTAAAATGTTTTATTTTTTAACTTAGTTTTTTTTTAATTTCTTTACTAGCTATAGCTAGTTATTAAGTTTATTTAAGTTACTTACTATTAACTTTTTTATTTTTTAAATATTTATTTTAATTAAGTTTTAGCTTTAGTATATTATAAGCTTTAAAGTTAATTTAACTATTTACTAAAAAAGGTTATTATTTAAACAATAACTTATATTAAATAATAAGTTTTTAAAAAATATAAGCTTATGCTGCTAATAATCTAGCAATATTATATACTATTTAAACTATAATTTTTTTAGTATTATAGCATATTATATTTTTAATATAATAAGTAAAATAGCTTTAAAAGTTTATTTTTTTATATATATTATAACTAATATAATTTTATATATTTTTTAACTAATTTTGCTATTAAATTTTATTATAGTATAATAATTAAAGTTTATTAAAATAATAAGTTTTAAAGCTATTTTTATTTATTTAGCTAATTTTATATTTACTACTATATATATATTAGCTTTTATATTACTAAAAACGTTATTAGTTTATAAAAAAGTTTTATTATTAAATAAAGTATAATTAAATATAAAAAGCTTTTTTTATATATACTTATTTATAATATTTAATTTTTTATAGTTAATAATTATTAGTAACACTTTTTTCAAATAAAAGTATATTTAATTTAAAGTTACTTTTTTAGTAATAGCTTATTTTTTATTTTTAGCTATAAGTTTTTAACTTTATATTTATATACTATTATAATAGCTTAAATTTATGCTTAGTAGTTAAAGTTATTTTTTTTTATAAAAAATTATAAAATATATGTTTTTAACTTTTATAATTAAAATATTAACTTTTAATAATAAAAGTTTTTATTTTTTTAGCAAATAACTTAAATTATTATTTAATTAAATATTTATTACTACTAGTTTAGTTTTTATTATATTAGGTAAAAAAAGTGCTATTATTTATTAACTAGGTTGCTTTTATATTATTTGCTTAAGTAAGCTATATTAGTTTATTTATATTATTGCTAATATAGCTATTATTTATACTAAAAAGTTTTTAATTTAGCTTATGCTTATTTTTTTATTAAAATATATATACTATTTAAGTATAATATTAAATAAAAACATTAAAGTTTATATTTATATTTAAGTATTATAAAGTAGTTTTTTTACGTAGTTAAGTAGTAAGTTTATTATAAAATTCTTTTTTTTACTTAGTGTAAAAAATTTAACATTTATTAGCAAAATATATAAAACTATTTTTAAAAGTTTAATAATTAGCAAAACTTTTTATTTTTAACTTTTAATATTTTATTTTAACGTTTTACTTTTAATTAACGTTTTTATACTTACTTTTTAAATAATTAAATAGTTTAATAAAAATATTTATTACGTTTAAGTAATTATTTTGTAAGTAAAATTATAAGTTTTTAATAACTACTTTTTTTAAGTATGCTTTAATATTTACTAGTTAAGCTTTTTTATTTATAAACTAGTTTTTATTAGCTTTAAAGCAATTTTTTATATATTTTAACTATATTTTAAAAATTATTTTATTTTTATTTTTATTATTATAAAATATAAAAACTTTAATTTTAGCTAACTTATAAAGTATAGTTAAAGTTAAAAACGCGTTATTTTTAAATATTAAATAGCTATAAGCTAAAAGATCTACTACTTATTAGTTTATATTAGCTATTTAAAACTTAAAGTATTTAATTTTGCTATAAACGTTAAGTAATTTTTATATTATATGCTTAATTATTTTATTTATATTAAGTTTAAAGTTTAGTAGCAAAGCTTTTTTATTACGTTTTTAAGCATAGCTATTTACTTGCTACTAAAAGCGTTATATTTTTTTTTAATATTATAGTTTTATAAATACTTAGTTTACTTAAATAATAAGTTTAGCAAATTAAGTTTAATATAATATTTTTGCTTATAAAAAAACGTATATAAAGCTTATTTACTTATATTTAATAAGCAAGCAGTATTAAAGTATATATTTTAAACTTTTAAAACGCAATATTAAAATAAGTATTTACTAAGTTTTTAAACGCTTTAATATTTATTATACTATTAAAATTAAGTATTGCTTTTTTTTTATTTTTTATTAATAAAATAAATAAAAATCCTAGTTTGTTAAATTTTTTAATATATAACTTAGCAAAAGCTTAAACTAAATTATAAATTTTTTAATAATATTATATAGTTATAACTTTATAGCAAGTATTTTTAAAAATATTTAATATAATTTATTAATTAAAAATATAAGCTTAATTAATTAAAGTATTAAGTGCATTTTTAACGTTAAGTTTTTTATATTTTAAAGTTTTAATATTTATATTTTAAAATAGCTATAAAATAAAAATAAACTAATAGTGCAATTTAGTTTATAAAAGTTTATTTATTTTTATAATAGTTTTAATAAAGTTATTATTTATATATAAGGTTTTAGCTAAAGCTTGTTGCTTTATAGCTACGCACATTTTAGCGCGTTTTTTGTTTTTTTAAGCTATAATTTTAATTAGTAGCTAAAATAATTGTTATTTTAGCAGCTTTACTAGTACTGCTAATTAATTAACTAGTTTTAAATTAGATTTATAAACTAAAAATTATATATATAATAATTTTAAGTTTTAAATTTAAATAATTTAATAACTTTAAAATTGTTGTAAATAAGTTATAAAAAAGCAAGGCTTTAAAAGGTAACTTAATTTTATTGCTAAAAATTCTAAGGTAAAAAAAAAAAAAAAAAAAAGCTTTTAAGATCTTATTAAGTATGCAGGCCTATATACGTACAAAATAGTAAGGCTATAGCTACTTATAAGTGCAGGCCTTAGTATTTACTATTTTAAGGAGGTAATAGCTATAAGCTACTTAATTAGCTATACTGCTATTAACTAATCTATAACTAGTATAAAAGTTATTTTATACTTATTAGCAATATAAAAAAAACATAGACCTATTATATATTTAATATATAAAAAACGTATATACTTTATATATTAATTATAAACTAAGTATATACTATATACGTATTTATAACTAGATTATATATATTTATTCTTTTAATATTTACTTTATTAAAAAAGATATAATTTATGTTAATATTAATCTATTAATATAGTTAATAAGGTTAAAAGTATTAAAAAAGATTTTATTACTTACTATTTTTCTATTAACTATATTATTATTTTTTATGCTTTTATTTTTAATTTATAAGCAATTTACTATTGCTTTAATTTTTATTTTTATTTCATTTATTATAATAAAAGATTTAAGTACTTAGTTAAAAGTCCGTTTTATAAACAAATTTACAAGGTTATCTTTTTAATTAATTTAACATACCTTTATAATTTCTTTATGCTTATAAAATTTTTATAGCAATATTATATTAATTATAAAGCGTTTTTTATACGTAGTTTTAAGCTTTATAAAATATTAGTAAAGTAATTTAAAATTAGTATAAAGTACTAAAAGGATTAGTAGTAATTTAAGTACTTTAGTAATTAAGTATAAAATAATATATAAAGCAATAGTATTATTAATTTTGTTAATTATACTATATAGTTTACTAGCTAAAATAAAGTAAGAAATGCGTTTAGATTTACTTAAGTTTTAATAAATAATATTGCTAGTGATTTTATATTTATTTTATTGTAAATTTCAAAATAATTCAATAATAATAATAATAAAACTAATTTAAAAACTTAAGTTAGTATTATTAGCCAATAATCTATTAATAAAAATAAACAGCTTTACTTTATTAAATTTAAAAGTATGTAAGTTAATTTATAATGCTTATTTTTAATTTGCTAGTTAATTTGCTTATTTAATACTTAAATGTTGTTTTTTATAAGTTTAATAACTTATATAGCGATTAACAAGTTAAATATAGCTTTAAGTTTATAAATACTGCTAATAAATATACTATATACCTTTTAGCTAACATATTACTAAAAAGTATTAACTAAAACAAAGTTTCTTTTAGCTAGACCTTTTACTTAACCTTTTTATATAAAGATTATTTTACTGTTTTAAAAAGTAATAATTCCTTTATTAAACTTAATTGCTTATTTTTTGCTTGGAAATTGCTTTAGTTTTGCTTTAAATTTAGCTTTAAAAAGCTTAGTCTTTTTAGTTAAAAATGATAGTATAGCAAATAATAAAATATTATTTATTTATATTATAATAATACTAAATTTATTATGTTTACTTTTTATAAATAGTAAGTAAAGGTTATAAGTTAAAGTTATTATTTTAAGTTATTTTTAATAATGTTTATAATAAGTTTAAAACTAGTATAAATTAAATTTACCTAAATTAAAAAAGAATAACAAAATTAAAAAGTAATACTTTTAAAATATTCTTTTTAAGTTTAATAAGTAAACGTATATATATAATATAAGAAAAAATATTTTTCTAATTATATATATGCTTATAAAATTGTTTTTTAGCTTATTATAAGCATTATAACTTTAAATTGAAAATAAAGCAAGTATAAGTAGAACTTATTAACTTATTTATTAAATAGTAAAAACTTAATTATTAAATATATTATTAAAGTAATAAAAGTAGCTATAATAATATAAATAGTAATTAGCTTAAACAGGTTGCTTTATAAGCAAAAGTTATAGCTTTTTTATAAATTACTATACTTTTTGCTTTATTAATAACTATATACTTTTTATAAGCTATATATATAACTTTTGTTAAAAGCCTTTATATAAAATATTTTATATATACTTATAACCTTTTTATAGATAGTGTATTAAAATAAACTAGTAGTAATATATTAGTATAAGATTTATAAATTATAAACAAAAAGTTTAAACTAATTATAATAATATTATAGTTATTAATTATAAGTATTATATTTAGTAATAATTTAGCTTAATTATTTTATATATATATAATAACAGCTTAAAAATAATCTAATACATTTTAATTAGCTTTTTATAGCTTTATTTATTTTTAAGTAATATAGAATTAATAAGCGCTATTTAATACTTACTAATAAATAAAACCTAGTTTAAAACTTTTTTATTTAGTTAAACTTTTTATTACTAGTAATAGCTACTAAAAGACTATAAAACTATTAGTAGCTTATTATAAAGCACTTAATATAAGCTTTTATATTTATTATATATATTTTTTAAAACAATATCTTTATTAAGCTTATTAGTAATAATTATTAAAAATATTAGGTTTTAAAATTTTTTACTAAAAAGTTTATTATAAAATTAATAAAAAGCTTACTTTAGTATTATTTTAATATTAAAAGTAGTTTAAGCAAAGCTTGCTTTTAGCTTTTTTATACTATTTCTTTTTATAAATATTATAATTTTATAAAAACTTATAAACGTTTTTTAAAAAAAGCAGCTAGTAAAACTTTTATAAAAAGATTATAATAATAAACTTATACTTTAAGTGCTTAGTAATATAAAAGTTATAAACATTTTATATTAACGCTATATATAATAGCTTTTAATTTAGCACTTATAAGTAATTATAAAATATAAGCGCTTTTTATAAGTTTAACTAATACTTTTTAATAAAGAGTTTAAAGCTTAAGCTAGTAAAAAGTATAAATAGCTTATTTTATATTACCATTACTACTTTTATATAAGTAGTATTTTTTAAAGCAATATTTTAAAGCTTTGCTAAGTTTTTATAATTAAAAACTTTAAACTTTTTTAAAAGCTATTTACTTTATATTATTAGCTAGCTTATACTTATTATTTTTAGTACTTTTTTAGCTTAGCTATATAGTAGCTACTTATTTAATAACAACTTTTATATACGCTTTATAAGCTTATTATTGCTTAAATTATAAAGAATATTTTATTTTTTATATAAAAAAGTATTAGGTTTATTATTTAAGTAGCCTATATAAAACTTAAATATAAAGTTATACTTTATAAGCTTAATTATTTATTATATTTATTTTCTTTAGCTTTTAAGTAAATATAAAATATATTAAGTTTTTATAATTAGTTATTATAATAAAAGTTTTTATAACGCTTTAAAGCCTTGCTTACTACTTTTATAAATAAGCTATAACTATTAAAAGCTTTTTATTATAAATTATATAGTTTACTTTAATAAGCGTAAGCTATTTAAAATAAAAAGCTACTAGCTATTATTAGCTATTTTTATTTAACTAGTTAAAATATTTTTAAAAGCTTATTTTAAATAGCTAGTTTTAATTTTTATAAGCTTATTAAAGTTTTAATATACTAATTAAAGCTTAGCTAAAAAGCAATGCTTAAGCGTTTTAAATACGCTATATTACTTTAAACTTTAAATATATAATACCTTTTTTATATTAAAGCTATAAAAAAGGTTATTAGTAGTAAATAGTTTTTAATAAACTTTTTATAAATGTTAAAAAACTTAAAAAACTATAAACGTTTTTAAGTATAAAAAAAGCTTTTTATTTATAAATTATATAAACTTTTTTGAATTTATATTAACTTTTATATTAACTTTTATAATATAGCTTAAATACTTAGTTTTTTTAACTTTAAACTTACTTTTATTAATATTTAAGTTTAGCTTTGCTTTTTATAAGCGGCTTAAAACTAGCTTAACTTTTTTTAAGTAGTTTTTATATATTTTATTAATAAGAATAAAAACGTTATTTAAATAAGCTATATAAAAAATATTCAAGTAGTTATAAAAAACATTATTTATATAATACTAAAACGTTATAAGCGCGCTATAAAAGCTAAAAAAAGTAATAAGCTATTTAAATAACTTATGCTTAAGTAGTTAAAAAGTAGTGTATATAATAAGGCTTTATTAAATAAAGCTGCAAATTTAGCAAGCTTAAAAAAGCTTTCTTTTAAAAAGCCTAAGCGTTTTAGTTTAAAAGCTTTATTAATATTTGCTATAAAAATTACAAATATTTTAAATTATAATATCTTCAAGCTTTATTTATATGCTATTTATATTAAATATATTATTAAGTAATAAAAGTAGCTATAATAATATAAATAGTAATTAGCTTAAAAAGGTTGCTTTATAGGCAAAAGTTATAGCTTTTTTTATAAATTACTATACTTTTTGTTTTATTAATAACTATATACTTTTTATAAGCTATATATATAACTTTTTTAAAAGCTTTTTAAAAACTAGTTAATATTATAGCTTAAGTATTATATAAGCGTATACTTATTTAAAATACTTTTTAATATTTACTTATAAGTAGGTTATTTTATTAATAGCTAGTATATTATTTAAAAAATGTTTATAAGTAAAACTTAAATGTTTGCTGCTAATTTAAATTTTTATTATTTTATTAAACTATACTTTAGCTTTAAGCGCTATATTAGTTATTTGCTTATACTTATATAATACTTATAACTATTATTAATAAAACTTTAATAAAACTTTAAATTTTTTATTAATATAGTTATAATTAATAAAAAGCTATTTATATAATTTTTAGCGTTTAATAACTTATTTAGCTTTAGCTTACGCTTTTATATATAACTATATATAAAAGTTACTTATCTTTTAAATTATATTTATAGCTTATATTTATATTAGTAGCTATAAATAAAATAACTATATTATTTACTTTAATACTTTTTAATAGTTTAGCTATAGCTATTATATAACTTTTAATAAAGTATTTATTTTTTATAGCATATATACAAACTTTTTTTAACTGCTATTTATACTTTTTATAAAGTATTTATAATACTTTTTAGCGCTTACTTTTATTTATATTAAAAATATTTATTATAAGTATATTATTATTAGCGTTTATTATAAAAGTAAAAGCTAAAAAAACTATAGCTATATTTTATAACTTAAAAGCTTTTTAAGCTAGCTTATAAGTTTTATAATATAGTTAATATATATAATATAATTATTTATTAAAAGCTTAATACTAACTAATATGCTTATAAGCTTATTATTAAATATGCTTTATAAGTACTTAAGCCTTGCTATATTAAGCTATTATATTTTTTAAACTTAGCTATAAATTTTTTAAACTTAAAAAAAAAGTATTAAAACTTTTTTCAAGCTTTTACTTTAATATATAGCACTTTGCTATTATTTATAAGCAGCGCTTAAAATTATAATAAGTTATTATAAAGTAAATAAAAAATAAAAAATTAAATATTTTTTTATTTTAGCTTTTTATATATAAAAGCTATTAACTACTTTTAATATAAATAGCTTAAAGCGCTTATAAATAATATATTACTATGCTTATATATTGCTAATAAACTTTATATTTTAAGCAATTTTAAATTTTATAAATTACTTTTATAAAGCTTACTAGCTTTAATTTTTATTAAAATTTATAAAAAAATAAAAAAAGCTTTTATTAAAAAAAGGTATTTAGTTAAAATAAAGCGCTTTTAAAGCAGCTTTTTACTAGCTTAAAAGCGTTAACTAAACAGCTTTTACTTAGTTTTTAATACTTTTAAGCTATATTAATAGTTATTTAGCTAAAGTATTAAAATACTACTTAAAAGCTATGCTTATTTAGTTTAAAGTAGCTATACTTTTATTAACTTAATTTAATTAAGCTTAAACTATACTTTTAATTAGCTTATGCATATTTTATAAACTTTAGTTTAGCTCCTTAAAATAATTTATATTTATAAAAAAAAGCAAAATTCTTTTAAAAAAATATATAAGTAAAAAATATATAATAAAGCTATAACAATAATATACTTATTAATATAGTTTAAATAAAGTTTATTTTTTAACTAAAAAGAAAATAAAAAAATTAATAAAATGTATATATACTATTTATATATAACTATATAGCTAACTTATTATTTTATTTAAGCATATTATATATAGCTTATAAGTATAGTATAAAGTACTAGCTAAAATGTTAGTATAATAACTACTTAAGCTTTTAGCTTATAATAAACGTTTTATTAAAAATAAAATTTAAAAATATTTAATTTATTAAAGTTTAAATTTATTATAATAGTTTTTTTTAATTATATAATTATATAATTAAATTTAAAAAGTTAAAATTTAAAAAATAGTTTTTTAAAAAAGGCTTTAATTTTTTTTAAGCATATATTATTTAAGTTTTATTATAATGCTAATAATAAGTTAGTTTTGTTTTTAAGTATTTAAAGTAAAAATATTATATTACTATTTTAATTATTTAGTTTTTTATTTTAAAGCTTTATTAGTTTATAAATAATAAGTTATTAATATTAAAAGTTTTATATAAAGTATTTATTATAAATATAAATATATTTTAATAACTTTTAAATTTAATATTATAATAATTAAATTAATATATTTATTATATTTTAATAATAATAATAAGTAAATAAAACTTTTAATTATTAAAACTTAATAATATATTTAAAATATATATTTATATTATTATAACCTATAAAAATTTACTTTTTTATTATAAAGTTTTTTTATATTAAATAAGTAAGTAAAAACCTTTTATAAACACACTTTTTCTTTTATAATAGTCTTTACTTTAGCCGTACCTATTTTACTTTATAAGCATTACATTAATTCTAGTCTTCTTATAACCTGCTAGTTTTAACATATAGTCTACTTATCCTTGCAACCAGCAGATCTACAGCGGTACATTTTAGGCTAACAGGGGCCTGCTCTGTCTGCACTTAACGCAAGCTGTCTTGTAGATGTGGCTATCCCTCCTAGACTAGGGGAATTTGTACGTAGGGGTCGCCTGCATTAGTCTGGTGGTCGTTGGCATCCTTGTTGTGTGTACCACCTTGTCCAAATTACGTGGTGTTTGCTACGAATGGTAGCTTGGAACAACCTACATCCTCGCACGTGCTTAGACAAAGGAGCAGGGGTCCTGTAATGTATAGCTCGCCCAGTTTACCACTCACCCGCCTCGTAATCCATGTCCCCCTGATCCAGATCCCGACCGCTATCTACCTCACCTTCCTCGAGCATGCTATCGGCGTCGTCCATGCCGTTGTTCAACCCTTCTTTGGTACTATGCTCGTATGTATTATCACCCAAGACGGCGGCACCGCCAGTGGCGGCTGACACTCCCGGCACTATCGTCGCCCATTTCGGCTCGATCTTTCCCTTGATGCCCGGAAGGGAGTTGCCGGATGAAACACCAAACATGAACTTCTCTGCAGTCTTTCGGTCTTTGAACGTCACATGGGCCGCTTCTGACGTAGCATGCACGTCTTTGAACTCGCCGACGCTCTGTAGGACAGAGGGACTAGTTAGCCGGTGCTTCGACCAGAGAGCACGCGTTGGACTTACAAAGAGGTATTGACGAAGGGCTTCGTCATTCTCCGGAAGCGTAAAATCGACGCCAGACAATCCTACCACCTTCGGCCGATTATCTAGCGAGTACGCAGCATACGCAGCGTGTCTCGCCTCGACAGTGGACCCCCCGCCTCTGTACCGATAACCCCCACTAGTGGCTCTCGGCGCGAACGTGCCACGCCCACGATAGCCCCTACCACGGCTCCCCCCGCGTGGGACCCACGATAATATGCCGTCAGGGTTTTCTTCGGGATCGATACCGAGCAGGTTAGCTTCTTTTTCTAGTGCGGCAAGTTGGGCCCTAAGCGCCTCTGTCTGTGAAGTCGAAGGCTGATCGTTGCTCCCACCAGGAACGTCTGACGCGGATAATGACCGTTCTTTGGTGTCGTTCCCTGCAAGTTTGGCTTGGAGTTGGCGCTTCGCCTCCTCCTGCTGCTCGCGGAGCTCCTTCTGTCGTGCCTCTAATTCTTTGCGAGCTTGCTCGATCTCTTGCCGCTTCTTTGTCTTCTCTTCGTGTAATTTTTGGGCCTCCATTACCTTCCGGTAGAACTCGTCTAGATCGAATTCCGGCTCGGCAGTGGAAGACTTACTAGAATGACCAGGGCCATCTGGATAGCCTTTGTTCGTCTTGCTTGTATGTTTCTCGTCAAGTGCAGGTCCCTCGACACCATCGTCTCGGTGCCAAAAGACCTTTACAAATCTATTTTCAAAGATAACCTTTGGCGAGCTCCAAGCGGCATGCGCTGCATCCCAGGCGTCGAACTTCACCAACGCTACTCGGTTGTGCTTTTGTATCGTCACATCCATCACGTTACCGAACTGGGAAAAATAACCACGCACGTGGTCGGCGGTGAGATACTCGTCGGGAATGTTCTGTACCACAATAGTCGTCTTGGTTTTGTCATGACAAGGACCATTGAGCGTGAAGAGGGCACGGCCTCTCGGCTTCCTCGGCTTCTTCGGGTCTTGACGAGCTGCAGACGCATGTGCCGGATAACTAGGATCATCGAAGCGCGACATTTCTGGCAGAGCCAAGCCGAAAGGGGGGAGAGGCAACGAGGCATTGGTAGGGTCATATTCTAACAAGGTGTTAGTATCCATGAAGACAACATATGTATGAACTTTGAACCAGGGTGGTCGGTGGCTCGGAACGATAATCTGCCTTACCATCAACAGTTCTGGATCCGGCGGACGGGTCGTATGAGGGCAAAGCCCTGTGCTCAAAGTTGCAATTGTTGCCCCGGGAGCAGAACCCTTTCGAATCGTAGTTCCTACAGCGTTGTTTTCTACCACGGGACGGCAGTGCTGCAGCGCCAGAAAAGGCAGGCTTTGGGACTTCGACGGTAGATGGAAGTAATGACTGCAGGAATTGAAAGTTTTCGATAAAACTGTTGGCATCAATGGGAAGTGGCGTGCCTCCATATGGCAAAAGCCCGGGAGGCCCGGTGAACGGGACCAAAGCAGGTCCAGGCCCAGGTCCTTGATGACCCCTCGGTCTGTATGGATCTTCATGGCGCCAGCTACGCTGACCGAAGTTTCCGCCGCGGCGTGCCTGTTTGTGCGGTTGGGAATACGGTGCTCGACTCGTTAGGATGATGTCTACGTCTTCATTATGATCGCTGTGAGATCGCTTTCGTGAGCCATCTTGTGCTTGCGCCTGTGTAGGTGTCCGATGTACGCTGGAAGAGTGAATAGGGTGTGTGAGTGGGAGGGGCGCAGGATAAGCCGGCGTAAGTATCTGAGGCCGGGATGCAAATTTTGACTGGGCTGTCGCTGGATATTGCCTTTGTCGTACAGGTGGAGGCGCGACGCCGGGCAGATAAGCTTTATGCTTGACTACCTGCAAGACGTCGTCGGTGAAAGCAGCAGCATCTATGAACCCGTTAGTACAGACAAATGCCCAGGCCAATTCACGATCTATATTTGTAATGAGTTCGTACCCTCTCGGAGGAAGTCCGGGATCTCCGCCTCGAAGAGATTCCGGATAGTCCTGACATCGCCGTCATGTTTGAGGAGTGCAAGCACATAATCTGCAAGAACATCCGCATCGGCGTCTGAACTACGCGAAACCACAAGTCAGTAAGAAAGTAATATTGCCTTGGGTTCAACAATTCCTACTTGTTCTCTAGGCGCTTGACAATCCAAGCCTTAACCAGAGGCGTATCGTCCTCGGGAAACAACATGCTTGTTTTCGTCCGGCTATCGGGTTGCTGTTGCGCCTGGTGGGCGTGGGTCGTGATGTATGTTGATGTTCTGTAGTTCGTATTGGAGAAAGGCAGTCCCCTTCCCTTGTTTCTTCCGTCCTGCAGTCTAGAAGAAAGCCTCTTCCCCCCAGCAATCCTTTACTTTTCCTTTGCGCCGTTTATCATGCTCATAACACTTGGTGGGCGGCAACAGACGAAACCTCAATGGTGGAAACGTATTTTCTGAGAAGGCGAGTGGTGGATATAACAGATCTCTAAATATCCTACCCTAATCGCGAAGAGACAAATGCCCGAGTTTACGAGGGAGATGGTGTTCCTGTTTTGTCTGCCATGACCATGACCACTTTGCTATATCGTTCCTATTTTCTATGGGAGAAAATGCGTCCAAAAGTAGTTAGAGGATTTCCTATTTCGGACAGAAAATGGCCAATGCCAAGACATTTCGATTTCTATAGGGAGGTTTTCTTGGCATTGGGCACTGGCGAGGACTACCTAGCCACACCACTTGGAATTAGCCACAACATAGCCACACCACTTGGAATTAGCCACAACATAGCCACAAGGTCAGGTCAGCTAAGGTAAGGTCCATGACCTTTAGAATTCACCTGCCATGGCCATGACCTTTGGAATGACCTGAATTAGCCATGACCATTACCTTTCGACTTCACCTGCCATGGCCATTACCTTTGGAATTGACCTGCCATGACCATGACCTTTCGAATTGACCTGCCATGGCCATTACCTTTGGAATTGACCTGCCATGACCATGACCTTTCGAATTGACCTGCGGAAGCCATGACCTTTGGAATTCACCTGCCATGACCATGACCTTTCGAATTGACCTGCCATGGCCATGACCTTTCGAATCGACCTGAATTAGCCATGACCATTACCTTTCGAATTGACCTGGCAGAGCCATAGCCTTTGGAAATGACCTGAATTAGCCATAACCATTACCTTTCGAATGACCTGCTATAGCTATGACCTTTTAAAATGACCTACATTAGCCATAGGTATAACCTTTTAAAATGACCTACATTAGCTATAACCGTTACCTTTTAAATTAACCTATATTAGCTATAACTATTACCTTTTAAAATAACCTGCTATAGCTATAACCTTTTAAATTTACTTAGCAAAGCTATAGCCTTTTAAATAATATAAATTAGCTATAACTATTACTTTTAAAATTTACTTAATAAAGCTATAGCCTTTAAAAATAACCTATTATAACTATAACTTTTTAAAATAACTTATTATAGCTAGAACTTTTTAAATTTACTTATTAAAGCTATAACTTTAACTTTTTAAATTTATTTACTATTATTATAACTTTTAAAAATAGCTTATTATAGCTATAACTTTTAAAATTTATTTATTATAGCTATAATTTTTTAAAATAATATATTATTTATAGCTATAAAAAGTAATTATAATAGCTATAACTATAAAAATATATTTTAAAAGTTATAATTAAAAAAAGTAAATAAAAAAGTAAATATAAGTAATCTTAAAACTTAAAAGTTAAAAAAAGTAATTAAAAAGTTATAGCTAAAAGCTAAAAGTATTAAATTAAGTTATTTTTAAAGCTAAAAGCTAAAAAGATAGCTAAAAAAGTTATAGCTAAAAAAAGTAAATAAAAAAGCTAAGTTAAATAATTTTTAAAGTTAAAAATTAAAAAGTTTAAATTTAAAGCTATAGCTATAAGCTAAAAAAGTAAAGTTTAAAGCTATAAATAAAAATATTAAAATTTAAAGCTTAAAATAAAAAAGCTTAAATTAAGTTATTTTTAAAGCTAAAAGTTAAAAAAGTAATTAAAAAGTTTATAGCTAAAAGTAATAAAAAGTTATAGCTAAAAAGTTAAAATTTAAGGCTATAGCTATAAAAAGTTATTTTTAAAGCTATATAAAGTTAAGTTAAGTAATGTTTAAAGCTAAAAGCTAAAAAGTTTTTATAAAGGTTATAGCTAAAAAAAGTAAATAAAATAGCTAGGTTAAGTAATTTTTAAAATTAAAAGCTAAAAAGTTAAAATTTAAAGCTATAGCTATAAAAGGTAATTAAAAAAGTTATAGCTATAAAGGTTAAATTTTAAAGTTATAGCTAAAAAAGGTAGTTAAAAAAGTAATAGCTATAAAAAGTAATTAAAATAGTTATAGCTAAAAAAGTAAATAAAAAAACTAAGTTAAATAATTTTTAAAGTTAAAAGTTAAAAACTTTAAATATAAGCTATAGCTATAAGCTAAAAAAGTTAAGTTAAATAATTTTTAAAGCTATAACTTAAAAAAATAAATTTTTAAGCTATAAAGTAATAAAGTTAGCTAAGGTAATTTTTAAAACTAAGCTTATAAAAAGTAATTAAAAAAGTTATAATTAAAAAAAAGTTAAAAGCTAAAAAAGTTATATTAAAGCTATAATTAAAAGTATTAAAAGTTAAAGCTATAGCTAAAAAAATAGTAACTAAAAAGGTTATAGCTATAAAAAATAACTTTTAAAGCTAAAAGTTAAAAGAGCTAAGCTAAATTATTTTTAAACTTATAACTAAAAAAAGTAAATTTTAATACTAAAAGCTAAAAAGATAATTAAAAGGTTATAACTAAAAAAAAGTAGCTAAAAAGGTTATTGCTAAAAAAGTTATTTTTAAAGCTATTAATAAAAAAGTTAAAAAATTAAATTTAAAGTAATAAAAAGTTAAGTTAAGTAATTTTAAAGCTAAAAGCTAAATAGATTAAATTTAAAGCTATAGCTAGAAAAAATAGTTAAAAACGTTATAGCAATAGTAGGTAAAATTTAAAGCTATAGCTAAAAAAAAGTAACTAAAAGTGTTATAATTATAAAAAGTAAATAAAAAAGCTAAATTAAGTAATTTTTAAAGTTAAAAGTTAATAAGTTTAAATTTAAAGCTATAGCTATAAGCTAAAAGGTTAAGATTTAAAGTTATAGCTAAAAAAGGTAGTTAAAAAAGCAATAGTTATAAAAAGTAAAATTTAAAGCTATAGCTAAAGTAGTTAAATTTTAAAGCTAAAAGTTAAAAGGTTTAAATTATAGCTATAAAAAGTTAAGTTAAGTAATTTTTAAAACTATAGCTAAAAAGTATTAAAATTTAAAGCTATAACTAAAAGTATTAAAATTTAAAGCTAAAAGCTAGAAGGTTTAAGTTAAATTATTTTTAAAGCTATAACTAAAAATAAAAAAATTTAAAGTTATAGCTATATAAAGTTAAATTAAATAATTTTTAAAATCAAAGGTTAAAAAGTTTAAATTTAAAGCTATAACTATAAGCTAAAAAGATAAAATTTAAAGCTATAGTTAAAAAAAGTAACTAAAAACATTATAGCTATAAAAAGTTAAGTTAAGTAATTTTTAAAGCTATAGCTAAAAAGTATTAAAATTTAAAGCTATATAAAGTTAAGTTAAATAAGTTTTAAAGCTATAATTAAAAAAAGTAAATTTTAAAGTTAAAAGTTTAAAAAAGTAAAAATTTAAAGCTATAAAAGGTTAAGTTAGGTTGTTTTTAAAGCTATAATTAAAAAAAGTATTTAAAAAGGTTATAGCTAAAAAAGTTTAAATTTAAAGCTATTATTAAAAAAGTTAAAATTTAAAGCTATAGCTAAAAAAGGTAAAATTTAAAGCTAAGAGCTAAAAGGTCTAGGTTAAGTTATTTTTAAAGCTATAACTAAAAGTATTAAAATTTAAAGCTATAAAAGGTTAAGTTAAGTAATTTTTAAAGCTATAATTAAAATAATATAGTTAAAAAGGTTATAGCTATAAAAAGTAAAATTTAAAGTTATAGCTAAAAATAGTTAAATTAAAAGTTATAGCTAAAAAAAAGTAAATAAAAAAGTAAAAAAATGTTATAGCTAGCTTATATCTTATAAACTTTAGTTTAATTATACTTTTAAAGCTTTTAGTTTTTTATATAAAAAAATGCTTTTAAAAGTAGTTAAATAATTTTCTTTTTTAAATAAAAAATATTTATTATTAAAATATTTTTATTTTTATAAAAAAGTTTTTTTAGCAATAAGCATTATTAATAACTACTTAGCTATATTATTTAAAATTAGCTATAATATAGCTATAAAGTTAAGTTAATTAAAGTAAAGTATATAACTTTTAAAATTTACTTATTATAGCTATAGCTTTTTAAAATAACTTATTATAGTTATAACTTTTAAAATTTACTTAGCAAAGCTATAACTTTTTAAATAATATAAATTAAATATAATTATTATCTTTTAAATTTACTTAGTAAAGCTATAGCCTTTAAAAATAACTTATTAAGGCTATAGCTTTTTAAATAATTTAAATTAACTATAACTATTACTTTTTAAATTTACTTAGTAAAGCTATAGCTTTTAAAAATAAACTACTATAACTATAACTTTTTAAAATAATATATATTAGCTATAATTATTAACTTTAAATTTACTTACTATAGTTATAACTTTTTAAAATAACTTAAATTAAATATAACTATTACTTTTAAATTTACTTACTATAGCTATTACTTTTAAATTTACTTGCTATAACTATAGTTATAAATTAGTTAATAGCAATATAGCTAACTAAATAGCTTATAGCTATTATTTTTTTTAAATAGTAAATATAAAGCCTATACTTATAAACAGCTGCAGCTTTACTATTTAGTACATATATAGGCTTACACCTTTAATAAAAACTTAAAGGCTTTTTTTTTTTTTTTTACTTTAAGATTTTTAGTAATAAATTAAGTTATTTTTTAAAGCCTTGCTTTTTTTATAACTTATTTATAACAATTTTAAAGTTTATAAATTAAATATATAGCCTAAAACTACCTACTTATATAAATAGTTTTAGCTTATAAATTTAATAAAACTTTAATTTAACTTAATAGCACTAGTAAAGCTATTAAAAACTTAATACTTAGTTACTTTAGTTTTATACTAAAATTATAGCTTAAAAAATAAAAAACGCGCAAAAATAAATATAGCTATAAAATAATAAGCTTTAGCTAAAATATTATATATAAATAGCAACTTTATAAAAACTATTTAAAAAGTAAATAAGATTTTTTAAATAAAAGCTTGCTAATAATTTACTATTATTTTATATTAATTTTAAAATATAAATATAAAAACTATAAATTATAAACTTATTAAAAAATTATTTAATATATTAGCTAACTAAGCTTATATTTTTAATAACTAAATTGTTTTAAAAACCTTTAAAAAGTTTTAATATATAACTAATATAATATAGTACTAATAAAAAATTTAAAAGTTAATTTAAACTTTTGCTAAATTATATATTAAAAAAAGTAATAAGCTAAGCTTTTTTTTTATTGCTTTAACTAAAAATAAAAAAATACTATACTTAACTTTAATAGCACTATAAACTTAAGTATATTTAAAAACTTTATAAAAACTTACTTAAAAGTATTATTTTAAAAATTTAAAATATATATTTTAATATTATTAGCTTATTAAATATAAGTAAATAATTTATATGTTTTACTTATTATAAGCAAAAACACTATATTTAACTTAAACTATTAAGCTTATTATTTAACTAAACTAGGCTTATATAAAGTTGCTATGCTTATAAATAAGCTATAGTAACGCTACTTATAAACAATACTAATAAAACTATAAATTGTATTATTTAAAAGCTAATTAATGTATATAATAAAATTAACTGCTTTAAAACTTAAGTTGCTAATATAAACTAATAAGTAATAAGCTTTTTACTATATAATTATTTTATGTTTTATAATAATACTTTTTTTAACTTTTACTATACTTTATAAATTTATAAAAGTTAAAATATTAACGTTTTATAATAATAAAAAAATAATTAAAGTTACTTTTAAAGTATAGCTATAATATATAAAAAATTACTTTAAAGCTAATAAAAACTAGTTTATAAATAATAAAGCTAAAATAGCTAACATTAAATCTTATTTAAAAAGCAATATAGCTAAAAGCTTATAACTTTATTTATAAAATAATTATTTAAACTTAATTAATATTTTAACTAAACTATTAAACTACTTAAAAAGTAAATATAAAAATATTAATAAAACATAATAAGTTAAAGTTAAATATTAAAAACTAAAAATAAAAAGTTTAGCTAATTATTAAACTTTTTAAAAAAGCTTTGTTTGCTTTATAAGCAAATAGCATATTTTATATACAAAAAAGAAAATTATAATAAACTTACTTTTTAATTATAATAAAAAATTATAGCGTAGTACTTTAATATAATTATAAACTTTAACTTTTTTATTTAATACTATACTTAAGTAGTATATACTTTTTAATAAAAAAATAAGCATAAAATAATTTAAAAGCTAACTAATAACAATATTTATATTAATAATAGTATAACTAAGCTAATATAACTAATAATAAATAACGCTTAACTTGCTTTACTTTAAAGTAATAGTAAAGGTTTACATAATAAAGCTAAAAAAAATAATTATAACATAATTAAATTATAACTTAAGCTTTTTATTAAACAAATAAAAATATTTATTATTAAAAGTTATTATTTTAATTATAAAAAATAAAGCTATACTTTTTATAATTATTTACTAAAAAAAAAATTAAACTAGTAAGTATAAATTTATATAATATTTATAATATATAAATATAACCTTAAAAAATAAGTATAAACTAAAAAAAATATTAAATAAGTACTAAAAAAATAACTTTAAAGTAAATAAACTTTTACTTAAAAAAATATTACTTTTAATATATATTAAAACATATAAAAAGCTTAATATTATAAATAAATATATAAAAGAAAAACTTTTTATATTTAGCTATACTTTATTAAATAATAGATTTTTTTTGCTTATAAACAATATGCTTAGTAATATAAAAGCTAACGTATATATAGCTATAAATATTAAGCTTACTAAATAAGTTAAAATAAACTTAAATTTTATAATATTAATAAACTTTAATTATTAAATAGTAATAAAGTTTAATAGCAAAACTAGCTAAAATATTTATAAAATCTTATTAACTACGTTTTATATTAATAAGCAAACTTTTAAAAAAGTTTAACTAATTATTTTATAAATATAATACGCTATAATACTAAAAAAACTATAGTTTAGTTAATATAAAATCTTGCTAAATTATTAAAATTATTATTTTTTATTTTTTAAAAACCTTTTATAAAGTATTATATACTAGCTAAATAAAAATAACTTATACTAACTAGCGCTTATAAAAAAGCTAACTAAACTATAAAATAACTTAAAAAAACCTTGCTAAATTAAATATAAAAAAAATAAAAAAAACTATATAAAATAATAACTTAAATAAAAAAAACAATAAAAAGCAAATATAAAAAGCACTTAGTAAGTAGTTATTAAATGCTTAAAAACTATATTAAATATAAAAAAATAGCATAGCTTAATATAAAAAAACTAAATATAAAGTTATACTTGCTTATAGTTTTATTATTTTAATATATAATATACGTTAACTGCTTAAAAAACTAAGTAAAAATAATAAGTATAAAAAAATTAAATTTTATTATTAAAAAATAAAAAATAAAAAAACTTTTTAATAAAAAAAGCAAAAAATTAAAATAGCAAGTATTAAAAGTTATACTATTAAAATATTATAACCTTTTTTATACTTTTAATAAAATTAATTTAAATAAGCTTTTTTTATAACAACTTAATATAAATTACTTTATAAACTGTTTTAATAAAAAGTTACTTAATAACTTAAAATATAGCTTATTATATAATATATTTTTAATAAGTTAAAAGCTATATAAAAATACTTTATTAGCTATTTATATAAAAAAATTATAAAGTTAAGCAATATATTATAAGCATTACTAGTTTTATTTATTTAAAAACTTTATAAAAAACTATAATTTTATATAAACTATAAAAAGTTAAATAATTTAATAAAAAAAAACTAATACTTTTTATTTTTATTTAAAAAAAAGTTTTTATAAATTTTTAAAGCAAAAATCTTTATAAAAATAAACATATAATAAGCATTTTATTAAATATAAATAATAGCAAAAATAAAAAACCTAATAATATTTTATACTAAATATAAAGCTTATAAATATAAAATATTATTGTTTAGCTTAATTAATAGCTTATTTATATTTTAAAAGTATATTAATAATATATTATTTAATTACTTAAATTATTTTTACTATATATATATAAATAATATTTTTATATACTTTAATATATTAAAAAAATATTAAAAATATATAAAAAAAGTATTATAAAAACTAAAAAACGCAAGGCTATAAGCTAACTTAAAAAAATTAAAATTTTATATTATTTAAACTAAGTTTTTAAAATATATAATAAGCTTTAATAGTATTAGTATTAACTTTACTAAAATAAAAATAGTTTAAAATAAAAATATTTTTATAACTATTAAAAGCGTATACTTTTTTAAAAAAATTTAGACTTTTTATTAAAAATTTATTTAAAAACATAGCTAAAAAGCATATTTATTAATAGTACTTATTTATTATAATATTGCTTTTATATAAAATAAACGCTATAAAAAAGCATTTTAAAAGCTAAAAAAAATATTAACATTTACTTTTTTTTTTATTACTATAATTATAAACTACTTATAAAAGTTAAAATAAACGCATTAAATAAAGTAGTAACTAAAGTACTATTATAACTATATTTAAATAATAAGTAGCACTTTATTACGTTTTACTTAAAAATAATAAAAAAAGTAAAGTTAAATTATAAAATATATAATAAAAGAATATTAGCAATAGTTTTAGCGTTAAAAAAATAGCATATAAAGTTAATTAAATGCTAATAAAAAAACTATTTTTAATTATTATAAACTATAAAGTATTAAAGTACTTTAGTACTAAATAATATTTTAACTTATAGTATACTAAGTAGTTTATATTATTAATTAAATATAACTTTATAGTTATATATAAACTAAAAAAAAAATTATTATAGCTAATGCTTTATTAAAAAAGCAAAAAAACATTACTACTTAAAAAGCTAAAATAATATTATAATAATATGCTATATTTTTTAAATTAATAATAATAAAGTTTATATTTAAATAAATAAGCAAAATATTTATTAAAGTATTTATATTTAAACTTTTAAAAAAAGTAAAAGATTTTATAAGTTTTTAGCTTATTAATAAAATATTATAAAAAAACTAAAATAATTTAAAAATGTAAATATATTAGCAAAAAATATAAACTTAAGCTAAAAGTACTAATAACTTATAAGCTATATAAAATAAACTAATAACGTATAAAAAATAATTAGTAATATTAAATTTACTTTATATATATATAAAGCTAATTATAAAAGCTTATAAATAAATACTAATAATATACTTAAAAAAATAATTAGTAGCAAAATAATATTAGTAGCTTAAGTTAAAAACAATTATAATAAATATATAGCTAACTGCTTATAATATAAACTTATAAAAGCTTTAAAAAATAAAATACTAAAAAAACTAACGCTACTTTTAGTGCTTAAGCATATATAGCAATATTTAGTAATTAATTTTAAATAAATATTAAAAAATAAATATAAATTTAATAATATAATAGTTATAATAAACAAGTTAAGCAAAAACGCTTAATTATACTTTATACTATAAAGGTTACTACTTAATAAGCAGCTTAAATATATTATAAAAAATTATTTTAAGTTTTTAGCTTACTAATAATAATTATTTTAAACTATAAACTTTAATTTATATTTACTTTTTTTAATAAACTAGCTAAAATTTTAAAAATTATATAAATGCTAGCTTTAGCTAACTATTATAAAACTATAAAGTAAATAAAAATTACAAATAAATATTTAAACTAATTACTACGCTTTTATATTAGCTACTATTAAAATAACTAGTTAAAACAAATTTTAATAATAAACTATTTACTAGCTACAATTTTATATAAGTTTATAAGCTTGTTACCTTATAAAGTAAAAATAAAGTTTTTAATACTATTTTACTTTAACTAAAAAAATAAAACTTTAAAAAAAAAATTAAAAACATTATTTTAAAAAAAGGCCTAACTATAAAAAAGGCCTAAAGTAAAGCTTAAAAAATTAAAAACTATATTTATATAGTAAAGCGTATTTATAATAAGCTTAAAAGCAAATAATAAATTAAGCTAATAAAAGTTATTAAAAACTTAACTTTAACGTTAAAAACTACGTATTTATTTTTAAAAATTATTAATTATAATAAACTAACTAACTTTTTAATAAGCTTAATTATTTTATAACTTAGTAAAAACTTTTAATACTATATTAAAATAATAATATTTATGCTTTTAAAGTGCTATACTAATAATATATAATTAATAAGTATTATATAAACTAACTTTATAAATACTTTAATAACTTATTATTAAAATAAAAAGCTATAAACTAAAGTATAAAAATAATTAAGCTAATAAGTAAAAAAAAAAAATTTATAATTAAATAAATTTATATATTAAAACTATATTATAATAAGCTATAGTATAAAGTTAACTAAAAAAATAAAATATTAATAAAAAATAGTACTTTGTTAAAAACTTTAAAAATAATATAAAATTATTAAAAACTTTTATAAATAGCATTTTAAAGCTATAAAACTTTTAATATAGCTTACTAAATAATTAAAAATAGCAAAAAAAAAAAAATTTAATAAACTTTATAAAAATAATAATAAAGCTATAATAAGTGCTACTTAAAAAACGCAAAAATAAAATATATAATAAAAAAGCATTTTATATAGTTAATATAATATAGTTAGTTATAAAAAAACTATACTATAACATAATAGTATAAAAGCTTTAACTATTATAATAATTAGTAAATATTTAAAATGATTTTCTTTTAGCTAAAAAATAACTAATTAAAAATTTAAAAAATATTAGTTTAAAGCTAAGTTATACTTTAAAACAAGTTTTTTTTTAAAGTAGTTATAAATTAGTTAATAGCAATATAGCTAACTAAATAGCTTATAGCTATTACTTTTTTTAAATAATAAATATAAGGCCTATACTTATAAACAGCTATAGCTTTACTATTTAGTGCACATATAAGCTTATACCTTTAATAAGAATTTAAAAGCTTTTTTTTCTTTTTTTTTTTACCTTAAGATTTTTAGCAATAAATTAAGTTACCTTTTAAAGCTTTACTTTTTTTATAACTTATTTATAAAAACTATTACCTTTAAAAATAACCTATTAAAGCTATAACTTTTTAAATTTAATTACTATAACTATTACTTTTTAAAATAACTTATATTATTTTTAGCTATAAGAAGTAACTATAATAATTATAACTATAAAAAGTTATTTTAAAAGTTATAACTAAAAAAAATAAATAAAAAGTTTAGCTTAAATAATTTTTAAAGCTAAAAGCTAAAAAATAAGCTAAAGTAACTAAAAAAATTATAATTATAAAAAATAACTAAAAAGGTTATAGCTATAAAAAGTAAAATTTATAGCTATAACTAAAAAAAATAAATAAAAAAGCTAAATTAAATAATTTTTAAAGCTAAGGGCTAAAAAGTAATTAAAAAGGTTATAGTTATAAAAAGTAACTAAAAAAGTTATAGCTAAAAAAAGTAAATAAAAGTATTATAAGCTAAAAAGTTTATTTTTTAAGCAATAACTAAAAATGTTAAAATTAAAAGCTATAGCTAAAAAAGTAGTTAAAAAGGTTATAGCAATAAAAGTTAAATTTTAAAGCTTTAAAAAATCTAGTTAAATAATTTATAAAGCTATAAGCTAAAAAAATTAAAAGTTTAATTTAAAGCTAAAGCTAAAAAAGTAACTTAAAAAGTTATAATAATAAAAAGTAGTTAAAAAAGTTATACTTAAAAAAAGTAGCTAAAAAGGTTATAGCTATATAAAGTTAAGTTATATAATTTTTAAAGCTATAATTAAAAAAAGTAGTTAAAAAGGTAATATTTAAAGCTATAACTATAAAAAGTAAATTTTAAAACTAAAAAAACTTAAATTAAGTAATTTTTAAGCTAAAAGCTAAAAGTTTAAAATTTAAAATTATAGCTAAAAAAAATAACTAAAAAGATTATAGCTAAAAAAAGTTAAAAAAAAAAAAAAAGTAAAGAAATTATAGCTATAAAAACCTAAGTTAAGTAATTTTTAAAGCTTAAAAGCTAAAAAAGTAGCTAAAAAAATTATAGTTAAAAAAGTTAAAATTTAAAGCTATAATTAATAAAAGTAAATAAAAAAGCTAAATTAAATAATTTTTAAAGCTAGAAAGTAAAATATAAAGCTATAGCTAAAAAAATGTTAAAAACATAATAGCTATAATAAATTAAATTAAGTAATCTTTAAAGTTATAATTAAAAAAAAGTAAATTTTAAAGTTAAAAGCTAAAAAAGTTATTTTTAAAGCAATAATTAAAGCTATTAAAATTTAAAGCTATAGCTATAAAAAGTAAAATTTAAAGCTAAAGCTAATTTAAAAAGTTATAGCTATAAATAATAACTAAAATAATTATAGCTAAAAAAGTTAAATTTTAAAACTAAAAGCTAAAAGGTTTAAGTTAAGTTATTTTTAAAGCTATAATTAAAACAATTAAAATTTAAAGCTATAGCTATAAAAAATAAAATTTAAAATTATAGCTATAAGTTAACTAATTTTTAAAGCTAAAAGCTAATAAAAAAAAAGTAAAAGAAAAGGGTTTAAAAGGTAACTAAAAAATTTATAGCTATAAAAGTTAAATTTTAAAGTTATAAGCTAAAAAAGTTAAGTTAAATAATTTTTAAAGCTAAAAGCTATAGTTAATAATTAAAAAAGTTAAAACTATAAAAAATAAATTTTAAAACTATATGCTAAAAGTATTAAGTTAAGTAATTTTTAAAGCTAAAAGCTAAAAGAAAAGTAATTAAAAAGGTTATAGCTATAAAGAAATCTTTTAAAGCTATAGCTAAAAAAATAGTTAAAAACATTATAGCTATAAAAAGTAAATAAAAAGGTTATAGCTAAAATAGTAAATAAAAAAATTATAAGCTAAAAAAGGTTATTTTTAAATGTATAACTAAAAGTATTAAAATTTAAAGCTCTAGCTAATAAAAAAAGTAACTAAAAAGGTTATAGCTAAAAAAATTAAATTTTAAAGCTAAAGGCTAAAGGGGTCAGGTTAGGTAATTTTTAAAGCTATAAGCTAAGGGCTAGGGGGGTTAGGTTAGGTAATTTATAAAGCCATGGGCAAAAGGATTACTTCTCGTAAACTCGGGTTTGATTGCACCTCCGGGGCTCCCAGTGAAATGGGTCATGAGCTTTACAAGTACGCTTACATAATAAGAATTGCTAGGGGAGCATCTATTAGATTGCTACTACTGCATTTTTTCGAAAAACTGCAACTAGCGCTAAAATGATAATGGTTAGGCTAGTAATTAAAATTATATTTACTTTTAACCTCTTTTTGCTACTTTATTTTTTAGCAAACAAAAAAAATCTTTAAGATTTTATTTTTTTACTTTTGCTTATAATGCTATTTGCAACTTGCTTTACTTACTAACTTAAATAATAAAAAAGCTTACTATTATATTTATTACTATATATTTTTTATTATATAAAAATACTAAAAAAACGCTATAAACTAACGCTATTAAAAATAAATATTTAACTATAGCTAAAAGTTATTATTAAGTATAAGTAACTATATTTAAATAGCCTTTTTTATTGCTAATAAAGCTATTTATATATAAATAAAGCTATTAGCATAATGCTTTATAATAAGTGCTTTAAGCTTTGCTATTTTTATATTATTATGCTTAATATATTTTTTAATATAACTTATTATTATAGCTATATAAAAGTTTATAACAATACTTATTATATAAGCTATATAAACGCTAAAAAAAACCTATATTTAATAATTTAATAAAAATTAAAAGCTAGTTAAATTATATTAGTAATAATAAGTAAAGTAATAAAATATTTAATAAAAGTATAGCTATAAAAGTAATTTATTAAGTTTATAATAATATAAAGTTACTTAGTTACTTAGCTTATTTTATAAATTATTTTTAAATTTAAAAGCAATAAGTAATTTGCTTTATAATTATTATTTTAATAAACTTTTATTATTATTAAATAAATTTAAATTGCTAGTAATTTTACTAAAAACATTATTAAATAATTAATATAACTAAATTAAAAGTATAAATATAAAAGTAACTATGCTAAAACTTTATATTTTTATTTATAATATAACTAAGTTAAGCTAACTAAATATATTAATAATAAAATTAATATTTTTAATAATTAACGTTATATTTATATTATTTAAGCATTATACTAAGTTTATTTTTATTTTACTTATATACAAGCTATAATTATTATATAAGTTTTTTAAATTTTTAACTAATAAGGCTTTATAGCTATTTAGTAGCAAACCTAGCTTTTTAGCTATTATAATAAACTTTTTTATACTATTAAAAGCTTTATTAGCTTTTAAAATATTATAATTTATATATAAATTAAGTAGTTAATAAAACTTATTAAAGCAAAGTTAATATTATTAAATACTTTTTATACTAATTTTATAGTTATTATAGCTATTAAAATATACTAAAATGCTTATTTTTATAAAAACCCTTGCTACTATTTTTATATTTTCTAGCTTAAAAGCCTTTTACTATACATTTTTTATAATATAAGTAGCTATATTCTTTTTTAGCTAATAGTTTATTTTTTTAGCAGTTAACCTGCTTTTTGTTAAGTGCTTTATATAAAAATTTAATTTTTTATAAACCTACCTTTTAAAAATACTATTAAACCTTATATTTAAAAGTTAAAAGTAAGCAATAAAGCTAAGTAAAATAAAGGTAGTAAAAATGTTTTTTTAATATAGCTTTAACTTTTTTTGTTTTATAAAAAAAACAATATTAATAACTAGTAAACAGTTTTTTTTTAGTATAAGTAGCTAAATTAGTACATATTTATTTTTTAAACAATCTTTTATTATTATACGCGCTTTTATTAAATTTAATAGTAATACTATTATAATAAAGCAGCTAGTTTTTAAAAAAACAATACTATTGCTATAAAAAATTACTAAAAGCTTTAACATATAAAATAATACTTATTAGCTATTATTGTTAACACTAAAATAGCTTATTATTTACTTTACTTGCTATAGTTTAATTTACTTTATACTAACTTTAAGCTTTTAATATTATAAGTATACTTATTAATAAATTTAAATAGTAAAGGCGTTTTATTAAAATTAATAATTTAGCTAAAGCTAAACTTATTAAATAAAATACTTTATATTAAATTGCTTATTAAAGTAATGTTTTTTTAATTTAATTTATTATAACAATTTTGCTAAATAAACTATAAGAATTTATTAATATAGTAAACAACTTTTGCTAAAACCTTTAATAAAGCATACATTACTTGCTAGCAGCTTATTTAAAAGCAATTTAAAAAGCTATAAAACTAACTATTTAAAAAAAACAAAAATATAAAAGCATTTAAAATATATAACTTTAAAAAATAATAAAGCTTTTTGCTTAAACTAGTGCTTGCTAACAAGCTAGCAAGCTTTTTAAGCTTTATAAAAGGCTTTATAAAGTTAAATTTTTAGCTTAAGCTAATAAAGGCTATAATAAAAGATTTTGCTATTAAATAAAGCTTTACGCCGTAGCTACTACTTTAAAATTATAGTTTTATTGCTTATTTTAAAGTATATAATAGCTTTATATAAAAATAGCTATTAAAAGCTACTTTTAATAAGTATAGCGCCTTTAAAAAGTTAGCTACTTATAAAAAACTAACTTTATTTATTTATAATATATAAAATATAATAGTTTTTAAAAAATAATAGCACTTTAACTTTCTAGTGCTATAAATAGCTTTATATAACCTTTTAAACAAGCTTAAAAAGCTTAAAATTAGCTTTTATAAAAAGCTTTTTTTTACTATATTTAAGCTTAGGTAGTTAAGCTTTTATAAGTAGTGCTATATTAATTTTTATTATAAATTTAAATGAATTAAGGTCTAGATTAATTAAACTATAAAAAAGGCAGGTATATAGGTCTATTAATTAAAAAAACTAAGAATAAACATTATATTATAGCAAATTATTAAAATAAAAAAATAATCTTATAGGGATTTTTTAATATTTACCTTTATAGATCTTTTACTTAAAATAGCTAGTTTATCTGCTAATTATTCTTAGCAATTTTAGCGCCGGTTATAGTTTTTTAAAAAAATGCAGTAAAGCACCTTATTTTACTTATATCTACCTAATACTTAATAAAGCTTAAAAGGTAGATCTTATATACGCTTAACCTAAATTATATATACTATATATATATTTTACCTTTAATACTACTTTTAACACTACTTTTAACACTACTTTTAATACTATAAAATTTATTATTACTTTTAATCCCTTTTTAAAAAAGGCTTTATAATATAAAAGGGCAAAAGTAGCAAGGTAACAAGGCTAAAAAAAGTAGTTAACAGACTAGGTTAACTAATATAGTACATCTAAACGATCTAGAAGATCTTTAGTGCATGGTTATATAATCTAGTTATATAACCTATAGTTATATAACTGCTAACTAGTGCTTTAAGCATTTTTATAAAGTAGCTTTAGCTACTAACGGCTATTTTAAATCTTAAAATTAATTAATTTTATTTTAACTAACTAACTTAATACTATTATTTTAGTAGCTAGCAATACTAGTTAATTAGCTATACAATAACTTTATATTATTAAACAAAAAATAGGATCCTTATAATATATAAGACCTAAAATTAAAACAACTTAAACAATATAGTATAAAAATTGTTAAACTATTAAAAAACTTGTTAACTAAGGATTATAAACAATAAAAGACTATACTTTAAAGCTTTACTTTTTTTTCTATTTTTTTCCTTTAATACTATTTACTTTATTGTTTATAATATAAACTATACGTTATATAAATAAACAAAAAAAATAAATTAAAAAAGGTAGTACTTTAAAACTAAAAAGGCGTTTAGTGTTATTAAAAAAAATACTTTTAAAATTAACTTATTAAAACGTATTTAATTCTATACCTTTTACAACTTTTTATAAACAACATATAAATAATTTAAATAATTTAATAATATATTATAGTAGTTAAATTTTTAAAAGATAAAAATAACTAAAATATTAACTAAGCTAAAACTAATTTAAAAATAAAATATTTTAAAAGTATTATAAACAAATATTTTAACTTTTAATAACAATAGCCTACTTTATTTATATAACAAACTAGCTAGACACTAGCATTTTTACTATACTTTATAAGCTAGAAAATAAATAAATAAACTTTTAAGTTAAAGGTAAATAGGCTATATAACTAGGTATTATAGTTATATACTAAAAACTGCAAAAGTATTTTATTAAAAAAACAATATATACTTATTAAATAAAGGCTTTTTATATTTAATTTTAACTAAACCTTATTAAATAGTAGTTTATTTATATTATTAGCACTAAACCTAGCTTAAAAAACGTTAGCCTTTTATTTAATAAACATAATAGCAATATTTTTACTAGCAAAAAAATTAGCTAAACTATGCCTACTTTTTATTAAGCTATTAAAAGCACTACTTATTAAATTACTTAAAATATAAAATTTAGTACTAAAAATATTACTAACATAATAAAAATAATAGCTTAAATACTATGTTTACTTTAATAAAATTAAGCTAACTAATAAAACTAACTTAATTAAAAAAAGAAAAATATAATAACTTTTTTTATAGTTAAAAGATTTACTAAATAAGTTACTTTTATTTAAACATAAAAACGTTTTTTAAATAAAGTAACTACGTTATTATTAAACTAAATATATACTAAAAAAATATTTTACTATTTAAAAATAGTATTAAAAATTATTTTTAAAACTTAGCAAAAGCTAAAGTAATTTAATAAGATTTTTTATAATTGCTTTGTAGTAATATATAAGCTTAGTAGTTAAAAAAATGTTTTTTAAACTATATACTTTAATATTAGCAAATAATAACTTAGCGCTAACAATATTATATTAACAATTTAAAATACTTATAGTAAATGCTTTAATAGCCCTTTATAGTTAAAAGAATTATTATAACGCTAAAAAACTTAAAAATAATAAATTAATTTATTTATAAGCTATTAAAATAATATAATATGCTAAAGTAGCTAAACTAACTATTTTTATTTAATAGCTAATGCAAATTTATAATATAGTATACTTATTACTTTAATAGCTAATTATTAAACTAAATATAGATACTATACTTAATAGTTACTTTATATATTTAAAAAAAAAGGCGACAATGTATAAATATACAATTGTTTAGCTTAAAATGTTTATTAACTAAAAACTTTTTAGTACTATATATATACCTACTTTTACTTATATTTAAAATGCTAAAAAATAGTATAATAATAATTACTAAATAAAAAGTTATAATTAAGGTTATAATAAAAAATAAAGCATATATTATAATAATAATTAGCTAAATAGGTAAATAAACAAAAAAAACGCTTTAAACCTAGAAAATAAAATAATAAATACTAACGAAAATAAAACAATAACTACTAAAGTTAATGCTTTTATAGTTATAGTTATAGCAATACTTGTAATATTTATAAATACTAGCGCTATTATTAAAATAAATAAGTTAAACAACTTATAAATAAGCGTAGCTGTTTTAATAATAGAATTAATAAAGTATACGTTATATAAGATTAAAATAATAAAACATTATAAAAAATAGAGCTTATATAAAAAAGCTATTTTTTAAAAAGAAGTATTAAACAATAAAAATAAAAAGTACTTATAATGCTATAAAGGTAAATAATAATTAAAACAATACTGCTTACTTTTTATTTAACCTAGTAACTATTAAACTGCTATTTTTAGCTTCTAAGTTTAAAAAAATATATAAAAAATGTTATAAACTATTTTTATTTTATAACTAATATATAAAGCACGTTATAAATCTTTTTTATAAAATATTAAAAACCTTATTAAAAACCTTATTATCTAACTACTAATAGCTAACAGTATAAAATGTGCTAAATTTAAACATTTTTTTAAAACAATTAAAAAATAAAAAGGTTTTCTATATAATAAATACTAAAATATAGCTTAAAAATATAATATATATAAATATAAAACTAATACAAGTTTGCAAACAAAAAACCTTTTTAAAATATATATATATAAAGATTATAATAAGATTTTTTAACTAAAAAAATATATTTACTATATATGCTAACTTAAAAGCATTTAATACTATAGTTAGTTAATATTTTTTAAATAAAACAAAAGTACAGTATTAAATATATAAGGTCCTTATACTTCTGTGCTATGAAAATATAAAAAAATTAATTTAACTAAAAAAGAAAAGCAACTTTTTTAATTTTATTATAAACTAGATCTAATATAAAAATATATATAAAAATAATAGCATAGCTTTATTATAACTTTAAACTATGTTTTTTACTTAAAACACTATAGTTTAATAAACATGCTATTATATTAAATATATTACAACGTTAGCTATGTTTTAAATTTGCAGCTAATATAGCAATAATTATTAATATTTATTATAAATATGACCTTATTTTAAAAAAGGTTATTATATAAATAAACACTATAATACTGCTTTTTACTATATTACTTATACTAATTTTATATATAAACCTTTTTATAAACTATTATTTTAGCTAAAGAAATATATATATCTTTATAATATTAAAAAAGCAATTAATAAACGCAATATTTAATTATAAATTACTAAAATACGTTATATATATAAACAATATAAATAAGCTAATTTGTTTATAAAAAAAACTGCGTATTAAATTTATTAAAGATTTTAATACTAATAAAATAAAAATAATTTATTAAACTAGTTTTTAAGCGTATATTGCTACAATAAAATATAAAGCAGCAAAAAAAAAGTTTAACTTATTAAATAATTTACTTTGCTTTTTTTAAATAAAAATAAAAAATATTAAATAAGCATAAGCTACTTTATTATTTAATAACTATAAATTACCTTTATAACTATAAAAAATACTAAATACAAAAACAAAACCTACTAAAATTAAATATATACTATATATTTTATTAAAAAATAGTGTACACATTTTTTAAAAAAACTTAAAAGTAGCTATAAAATTTAAAAAAATCTTAAAAACTTATAACGTATAGCATAATAAAAGCATTATCCCTATATTAAAAAATAAAAAACTTTATATTAATTTTATTTAAAGATAGCAATACTAGCAAAAATGCACTAAACTATATAAACTTAGCGTTAAAAATTAAAAAATACTAAACAACACTTTTAACAACCTATATAAACAAAAAAAACTTTATTAAATACGCTAGCTAAGCTTATTTAGTTATTTTATATTTGTTATATAAAAAATTGTTAAAAAAGTGTAAAAAACAAGTAGTAATAAACTTTTACTTTTTAAACAATATTATGATTTTAAATATTTACTTAATGCTAGTACAAAAAAATATTATATTAGATCTTAGAAGTAAAAGATTTATAATTATACTAAACGCTACTTTTTTTTTAATTACTTACTAGTATACTTTTATTATAAAAACATAATAGTGGTTATTTTATTAAAAAAACTAAAAATATTTAGTGTTGCGCTTATAAAATTTAAAAACAGTTTAGCATATAAATAAAGATTTATAAACTAAAAATCATACAATTACTATAAATCCTGCTAAGCATATATAAACAATATTATTATTTTTAGTAATATAGCAAAAAAATATTACTTATACTTTAAACCTATACTTTAATTATTTTAAAACATTAAACTTATACTATTGCTAACTAAATTATTTTATAAATATTTAACTATTAAATTGCTAAGTTTATAAGTTAATAGCTTAAGCATAGCAATAACTAAATACTATATAAAAGCTATATAAAAAATTAAAATATTATAAACTTTAAGTAATTTAAAAACATATATTAAAATAACAATATAGCTTAGAAAATATATTTTTTAGTTTTAATAAAAAATCGACCCTTTATAAAAATAAAAAACAAAAATAATAGCAAAGAAATAAACAAACAAAAAAATCTAAAAAAAAAATATAATAAACAAAAAAAAATAAACTTTTAAACAATCTTTTAAACTAACAAGCAAAGAAATTAAAAGCTTTTAAATTATATAAAATAACCTATACAAATTAAACTATTTAATTTACTAAAACTATTATAAACAAGTTTTCTTAAAAATTAATGCCTTAGCTAAAAAAAGCTATAAAGTTATAATTTTCTACTTAAAGAAACTATAAAAAAAAGGCCTTATATTAATAAACAATATACAACCTATTATATACTTTAGTAAAGTACTTATAAAGGCTAAAAAACAATACTATGCTATAAAACTTAAAGTGTTATATTTTATTTAAATTTGCAAATAACTTAAACCTTAATTATAATCTTATAAATATTTTATTACTATTTTAATAAACTATAAAGCTACTAAAAGCATTATTAACTAAAAAAATCTTATAAAAACAAATATTATTAAAATAAACTTTTATTTAGTATAAGCTTTTATTTATATAAAGCAATATAAACTAACTATTTGCTATATATTAAAAAGGTAAACTTAATATTAAATGCTTTATTTTATTTTTTTATAATATTAAATAAAGAAAATAAAAAAAAGCAAACAAAAACACTAATATACTAAATAACATTATGTTTAAATACGCATTTTTAGTTTATAATATCTAGCTAGTAAAAGTTTTTTAAGCAAAGCTTATTAATAAATATTAAAAAAATAAACAAACTGCTAAAATACTTTAAGCTATTAGCTTAAATATTAAATTAAGCTTTAAGTTTTAATATATAAAAAATAGCTTTTTATACTATACCTTATATAAAATGCTAAAATAACTTATTATTTTTAAAAATTATATTTAAAACTTATTATAAAAAGCTTATAATAATACTTACTATTTTAGCTTTTATTAGATAGCAAATATACTATAAACATATTATATACGCAACCTTATAAAACATATTAAATAATACCTTGCATATTATTTATAATATCTTATTAATAAAATAAATAAAAGCAAGCTTTTAAAATTTATAAAACTAATACTAATACTAAATATACTATACTATATAATTATTATAAATTTTATTATAAAAATACTAACAGTATTATTATAAAGAACTTTTTAGCAAATGCTAAAATATAGTATATATAATTGTTTACTTACTATTACTTACAAATTTAGCAAAAAAACTATTTTTATACCTAAAAACATTAAATATATAGCTATAAAATAAAAACTTATTATTATTAAAATGTTAATAATATATAAATAAAGCATACTATTATGTATAATTTCTAATAAAAACCTAAAATTTATTTTATAGCTATAAAAAACATTATTTGCAAAAATAACTACTAAACTAGCTAAATTAACAGCATATTATCTTTAAATAAATAAACAGTTTAAAAGAAAACTAAAATATAAAAATTGCCATTTGCTATTATTACTTAGCGTTAAATGTCCTATAAACGTTTATTATTATACCTTTTTAATATATATTAAACAATACTTATTAAAAAACAATTAAACGCTTTTTTAATAAAGTTGTCCTAAAATTTAAACTACAAAATTTAATTTTTATTATAAACGTTTTATAAAACGCGATTAATTATAAACTTACTAAATAACTATATTAAAAAAAAGCTTAAATTATAATAGATTTTATAGCTGCTAATATAAAAATATAATATAATAAAACTAAAAAATATAAAAAATATAATATAAAAAGCAAAGTATATTTAAAACTATACAAAAAATATAATTTACTAAAAAAACTATACTAAAAATAGTTATAATAAAAGGTTAAACCCTTTATAGTATTAAAACAAATTAGCAACCTAGCTTATAAGTTAAATTTCCTTAAACATTAAAAGATTTACTATATAATATTAGTAGTATACCTTTATTTAGCACTTATAAAATTTAATTTATATTTACGTTATAAACTAAAGCTAAAATAAGTATACGCTAATAGTAATAATAAATAATAAAGGTTTTTTTAAAATAGCTAAACCTTTTGAAAAACAAATATTAAAAGCAAGTTAAAAAATAACACTAAAATATTTAGTTAAGTAAAAAAAATACTTGCTAGTATATGATATATAGTATTTAAAAAAGATTTTTATACAAAATGCCTTTAAGCTAGTTTATTAATATAATATAATATACCTACTATTACTTAATAAGCTAAAAAGCAAAAAAATAAATAAACTTACTAAAAATATATTTAAATTACTACTACACTTATAATTAAATAAATAAAAGCTAATATAAATTATATTTAAAATAAATATATAAATATAGTTACTTACTACTAACTATTATTAAACATGCCTTTTTTTATATTAAATATACTACTTTTTATAAATACTAACATTTCTTTTTTTTTTTTACACTTTTAACTATTTCTTTTTGTTTTTAACTTTATAACTTTAAACAATAGCACTAAGTATTTAATATACTAAATTGCTATTTAACAAATTTTCCTTTTAATTATTTACTTTTATTTTAATTATATATTTTCCTATTACTTATTTAAGCTAATATAATTATGTTTTTTAATAATAACTTTTTATAAACAAAGCCTTTATAAGTTACGCCTTAACAATAAAAACAGTACAATATAATATATAATAATACTAAACACTTATATAAGCTGTTTTTTAATATATTAAAAATAGCAAACAATAATAAAACTTAGCGTTAACTATGTTTACTTAACTAATATAGTGTTAATAAAACAAAATATAACGTTTACTAAACTACTTTTTTATACTAGTAAAATGTTTTTAAAAATATAGTACTAAAACTATAAATATAACTAGAAATTGTTATATTATATTTAATATAATATAAACTAAAAAGCAAACTATTTAATAACTAGCTATAAACAATAACTAAAAAACTGCTTTATATAGTTAAACGTGCTAGTAATGCTAAAAATTAAGCAAATAACGTACAAATTATTATTAATAAAATAAAACTAAAAAGCTTTAAAGCCTTTAAAATTGTAAAGAATATTTAACTTAGCATAAGTACTATGCTAATAGTAATTTTATAAACACTATAAAATATAGCACTTATTTAATTACTTTATAATCTTATATAAAAACAAGTACTATAATATTAAAAATAGTAAGCTAATAAATAAAAACTTAAATATAAAAAAGCATTACTAAAAATAATAACACTAACTAATATATTAACATTAATTGTTAAGTTAATAAAAATCTTATGCCTAGATTTATTAACATTTTAATTGTAATTAAAAGCGTTAAATTTATAAATAGTAAATATATTTATATAAGATAAACTATAGTTTAAAACTTTAAAACCTTTACTACTTATAAATTTAAGCTTATTATTAATAATAAATTTATAAACAATAAATAAGAAAATAAAAAAAAATAAAGTACTATTATTATTAAAGCTACTACTTAAAGTTATATAAATAATAGCTAATATAACCATGCTATTATTATTAAAGCTAGCACCTAAGGTTATATAAATAATAGCTAATATAATAATGCTAACAAATACTATAAAGACAACATTTTTTAAAGCATTTAAAAAATATATATATAAAAAACAAATTGCAAAATAAGCGAAATGTATAAAGATAATAACTTAAAAAACTAAATGAACTTAAAAACTATAATAATCTATTTACTAAATTAATAAACAGATTTAAAACCTTGTTAGTATTGCACAAATTAAATAAGCCTACTAGCATTTTTTAAAAAAAACTTAATAACTTTAAAAAACAAAAAATATTATAACTATGTTTACAAGCTAGTAAATAAAAAAATTAAATATAAACTTAAAAAAGCTATTTGCAGCAAGCTAATATAAACTTAAGTAGTAAACATAATATAAAATATAATTTTTGCTATATGCGTTAAAAATATAGTAATATAAACAGTAAAGATAGCAATTATTAACTAAGTATTTATAGTTTTTAAATTGTTTAAATAAAAAACTAAGTATTAAACTAAAAGGTTATAATAAAAAATTAACAATATATAAACTATTATAATATAATTATAAGCAAATGTTTAAAAAATACGCTAAGAGATTAACGGCCTTAAGTCTTAAAACAAAAACTATAACTTTTAAAATAAAAACTATAAAAACACTATAAGCTAGTAAGAAAATAACGCTAAATAGGGCGCAAACCTAAAAAAAAGTAAAAAAGTAAAGCAATAAACAATAGTTTAGCTAATAAATTAAAATAACAACGCTAATAATATAAGCTTATTATTATTTTTTAGTAAATAATATATAATATAGAGCTAGAGAATATAAAATTTTATATATACGTTAAATTATATAAACATAAAAACAACATTTATAAGTAACAATATTTATAAGTAGCATTTATAAAATATAGCTTAGCATTATTTATAAAAAACATTAAATAGAAAATATAAAATAGCTTTATAAAAAATATAAAACAGCTTTATATTATTTATTAATAAAAAAATAAAAACGGTTTTTATTTTGTTTTTTTAAAGGGAAGGCAAACTAATATAGTATATTTACATAATTTAAAAGATTTTTAGTATATAGTTATATAACCTAGTTATATAACCTATAGTTATATAACTGCTAATTAGTGCTCTAAGCATCTCTATAAAGTAGCTCTAGCTACTAACAGCTATTCTAAATCCTAGAATTAATTAATTCTATTTTGACCAACTAACCTAATGCTATTATTAACTACCTTTAACACTATAAATATGCAGCTATAAGCAAAAAGGTTTATAATAGCTTTGTTATAAAGATAAACGCAGCAGTACCCCCTTCCCCCGCCTCCTTTTAAAGCAGTACACTAAAAATAGGTCTTATATAGCAGTATATAGTAGGTTAGAACTTAAAGGCCTTAAAGAAAGAGAATTGCTAGGGGAGCATCTATTAGATTGTTACTAGAGCACCTTTCCCTACTTACACCTGGCAGACAAAGAGGTAGATCTTGTAAACGCTGTAGCTAAACTGTATGCATAGTGTACAGGTTTCTTTTCTTTAAGGCCCTTACCTATTACATACTGCTATATAAAACCTATTTTTGGTGTATTGCTAGGAGAGAAGAGGGGGGGGGGGGGGGGGGGGGGGTTTTTTTTTATGATTTTCATAATAAAAGTAAAAACAATTTTGGTATAGTTATGGGGGGGGTTGTTTGGTTTTTGGTGGTTTTTCTTAATTTTTTTGG
>MU401677.1:44658-58865 GCA_022579005.1 Poronia punctata
TATTTACCCTCTCTATTCTTATACACATATCTCTACTTTTTTTTTTTTTGCGTTCTCCGCCGCCCCCCCCGCGCGGGGGGGGGGGGGGGGGGGGGGGCTGTTGTGTTTACCTTTGCAATAAAGCTATTAAAAACCTTTTTGCTTACTTATAGCTGCGGATTTATAGTGTTAAGGGTAGTTAACTACTTTTTTTAGCCCTTGCCCTTTTTGCGTTATAAAGCTTTTGCTTAAGCAGGATTAAAAGTAATAATAAATTCTTTACTATTAAAAGTAGTGTTAAAAGTAGTGTTAAAAGTAGTGTTAAAAGTAGTGTTAAAAGTAGTGTTAAAAGTAGTGTTAAAAGTAGTGTTAAAAGTAGTATTAAAAGTAGTGTTAAAAGTAGTGTTAAAGGTAAAATATGTATATAGTATATATAATTTAAAGAGAGCATATATAAGATTTACCTTTTTAGATTTATTAGGTGTTAAGCAAGTGCAAGTAAGGTAAGGTGCTCTAGTAGTAATTTAATAGATGCTCTTTTAGCAATTCTCTTTTTTAAAGCTTAAAATTACTTTTTAAGCTAAGGTTACCTTTTAAATATAAAAATATAAGCGTAGTTATATTTTAAAAGGAGTTTTAAATCTTATTATAACATTAAAGCTAATTAATTAAGTTTTAAAATTAATTTTAGCTTTATAAGTATTGCTAAAATCTATTTTTAATAATATATAAGGTTTTATAGTTTTTTTAATAGCTTATACTAATATTATAATTTTAACTTATTATTTTTTTAGTATTATTTAATTTTACTATATATATTTATAAAGTAGCTTATTTAGTATACTTAATATAACTATTACTAATGCTTTAAACTTTGCTTAATTGTTTTATAATAAAGTGTTTAGTTATTTTTAATAAGTTCTTTATAATAATATTTTAACTTGTGCTTATATTAAAATAAATAGTAGTTTTAAGTATCTTAAAGTGTAAGCAAACTAAAATGCGCAAGTAGAAGTACTAAGATTAATTAATAAGTTTTTTTATTTAAACTTTTAAAAGAGTTAGTGTTTATATATTAAGCTTTAAAAGATTTAATTTTATAAGTTTAACTAAGTAAGCTTTTTTATTAAGTATTATTAACTTGTTTTAGTATTTATTTAAATGTTTAAATAGCTAATTTTTAAACTCTAAAAATTTATTATATTTTATATAACTATTTTTTAGTAGCTTTAAAGCAAGCGTATTTTATAATTTAACTAGTTACTTTAAGCATTTCTTGCAGTATTTATGTTTTTTTTAATTGCTAAAAAGATTGCTATAATACTTGCACTTAAAGTTAAAATTTATAATTATATACGCTTAATTTAATTTTAAACTAAAATTACTACTATTAAATAAGTTTAATATATTTTTTCTGTTTAATTTAAAGCCTTTAAAGTTATTTTCTTTTACTAGATTTAAATAGTCCTTTTTTATTTTTATTTTTAAATTTGGTTTTATTTTAGAGTATACTTTTGTTTTAAAACTTAATTTCCTTTTTAATTTTTAGATTAATATTTTTTTCTAATTTTTTTAGAATAGCTATAGTTATAGCTACTATAATTATAGCTTTTATTACGTTTATTTTCCTGCTAGCAGCCTTTCCCTTTATTGCTTTTATTATTATTTAACTAGTTTTTAAAAAGGTTATTAAGCTATTTTTTTATTTTCTTTTTTAAATTTACAAATATATTAACTTAGCTCCTAATAAAAGCATAGCTTTTATACATAATAAAAGCTCTAAATATTTGCTAAAGCTTTCTTTTTAATTTAGTATAAGCATATTTTGCTTTAAAAAAAAGTTTATAGCTAACTATGCTACTATAACTACTTTTATTTAGTTAAAGTTGTTATTTGCTAATAGCTAACTTACTTTAATATATTAAAGCTTTTTTAAAAAGTACTTTTTTAATACGTTTTTATAATAAGCAATATTTTTTAATTTAAGTTAAAATATATTACTTTTTTTAGTAGCAATTTTAAGTACTATAGTAAAACGTTAGCTAAAGTAGTTTATTATGCTTTAAATGTTTTTATTATAAAGCAAACTTTTTTTTTATACTAAAAACTAAATTTTACTATTTAGCTACAGCTTTTTTAATAAGGTTAGTTATAGTTATACTAGTTAGCTTTTACTTATATTGCTATTAATACTTGTTAATATTACGTTAACTTTATTAATAAAAGCCTATATATTTATATAAATAGTTTTAAATCTTTTATTAACTTAAATAAAGTCTTTTAAGTTTTTAAAGTTAAGTATAAAAGTTTTTATATTTTTTTTTAATTTAAATATGTTAGCTATTTAAGTTTATACTAAAAAGTAAAGCAAGGTTTTTTTTATATTAATATTTGTTGCTTTTTAAAAGGCTAGGGAGTTTTAAAAAGCTAGATAAATCTTTAGGTAGACCTTTAGGTTATCTTTAAAGTGCTCTTTAAAGTGCTTTTCTTAAAAAGCTATTTTTATTATTGTTAGGGCTTTTAGCAAGATTGCTAGCTAGGGCTCTTTACTACTAGTTTAACTATATATATATTATAAAAGATTAAGTTCTTTTATTATAATTAAAGTAACTTTTAAAGCTATTTATTTATTTAATAAATTTAGTTAAAAGTTTAATTAAAAGGTTTATAAATTAAACTTAAAGTTAGTTATTTTATAATAGTGCATGTTTTATTAACTAAAAGTTAACTTATAATAATAAATTAAAGTTTTTATAAAAGTTATTATAATTAGCTAAAGTAGCATAACTTAAAAAAAACCTTTTAAAGTTTTAAAATCTTAGCTAAAAAGCCTATATTACTAATATAAGTTAGTACATATTTATATGCTAAATAGGGCTTAGTTAAGCTATTTTTAGTTGCTGCTTTAGTTAACGCGGTTATACTAGTGCTAGTATAAGTGCAAGTATTGTTGCTAAAAGATCTAGTGTTGCTAGCTTGCTTTAAGCAGCTTAAATAAACTAGTTTAACTTACTTATTACTGTTTTTATATTTTTATTTAAAGCTTATAGTTTATTAAATATAAGTTTTACTTAATTTACAAAGTAGTTAATATATTTAGTAACTTGTTTATTAAACTTTTTTTACTTTTATTTATTTTATTTTAGCTGCTTTTAACTAGCTTTATTGTTTTTTAATTTCTTAACGTTTTTAGCGCTTATTATCTATAATCTAGCTTAATTATGTCTTAAAGCAAAAGGTTATAAAGTAGAAGATTTTATAAAAGATTACGTAAAAGTTTGCATAAAAGATTTAACAATATTAAAGTATTAAATTTATATTAAGTTTAAAACTTAAAGCTTAATTTCTTATTGTTACTAAATTATTTTAATATAGTAAAGGTACTATTAGCACTTTTATTATTCTTGCTTATTATATAAGTTTAACTAAATTAACTTTTTAATTAATTAAAAGCAAAATGTACAAAAAATAAATATAAAATATAAATAAAATATAAAAAGTAAAGGGTTAAATATAAATTTAAAAAAATAAGTATTTTGCATAATGCTATTATAATAATAACAAGTTTAAAAAAACAAGTTGCTTATATATAATATATAAAGTATAGTTAAGCGTTTAAAAAAATTAAGCCTTAATAAAAAATAACTATAAACTTTAGCGTAATAAATAAATACTTTTATTTACAACTTAAATATAGTAGTGTTATAAATAGCATAGCTATTTAAAAGGTAACTTGACTTATTTACAAGATTCTTTTGCTTAAAGTAAAAGATCGTAGCAAGAAAATATACTAAGATTAACTTATTAATTAAAAAAATTTAAAGAAATAAGTTTAACTAGGTTTTTACTTAGTAACAATGCTTAGAGTTATAAAAAATAGCTTTATATACTACTTTAGTTAAGATTTAAGCTTTAAGAAGGTGTAAGATAAGTGCTAAGGTTTTAAAAAACAATATACTTAGTTTATACTTAGCTGCTACTATAAAAAAAAGTAAAATATAACTAAATAGGTCGTATTAATTAATTAACTTACTACACTATTTAGTAAACAAAACTATAAAGTAGTATAGTGAATTTTGTAAATTAATAATATAAAAGGAAAAGAATCTAGCAAGCCTAGGTTAATTAGCTAATAGTAACTAATTAACTTTAGTGTGCTAGTTTTTATTTAATCTAGCTATTTAATTTAAGGCTATAAGACTCTATTCTTTTAATAGGCCTTTTTATAATACGTTGTATTATAAGCTTAACCTAATAACTTAGTAAAATAGCTAATAAAAACTTAAATATTTTAAGTATAAAAGTTATTAAAGTTTATAGTAGCAAGCTTTTAAGCAGCAGTTTTTATTTAATTAATTAATTTATAAACTATTTTAAAAACTTAAATTATTTTAATAACGTAAATAAAGCTTACTTTATAGTTATAAGCACTAAAACGCATTTTAACCTATTTTAAGGCTAACTAAAAAAGCGTATAAATATACATTTTAATTATTATTCTTTATTATAAAAAGTATATATATTAAAGTTAAGCTTTAAAGTAATTATTTAAACCTAGTTATTAAAGTTGTTAGTTTTTTTATTAAAGATTAAAAGTTTAAAACTTTAAGCTTAGGCTTTTTTTTAAAGTAAAGGTTAAGTATATTAATAAAAATAGTAATAAGCTAGAAAATAAAGTTGCTAGCTAAGCTTTAAGCAATAAAAGTGCTATTGTTAAAAGCACTATTTAATAAAGTTAAAATTATTACTTTTTTTTTAATTTAAGGTTGTTAAAAATAAAGGTTTTAGTTATAAAAAAAAAACTGCTTTTTATAATAATAAGTAAAGTTGCTTACTATAAACTATAGCGTATAAGGTTTTAGGTTAATTAGTTATATATAAATATAAGTTAAGTTAAATTAAAGTTAATAATTTTATTTTTTTATTACTAAATTTAGTAAAAAGTATAAAGTAAGTAGTAAATTAATTATATAAAAGCTATTAATTAAATAAAACTTAAAATAGTATAATAATTAATAAGGTATAATAGCTATATATTAGCATTATATAAAAAGTTTTAAGTTAAAAAAAAAGACTAGCTATGCTAAGATCTATTCTTTTGCTATTTATATATAAATATTTAGCTAAAAGTATAAGTGTGCAACTAATTAAATTGTTTTGCTAAGTAAGTCCTGCTAAGCAAAGGCAGTGTTTAGTACTACCTTAGACCTACTATGCAATAACGTGCGTGCTTTATAGGTTATATAACTATTTTGTAGGTTATATAACCTTAAATTAACAGGCACGGTTGTTATATAAGCTAGTATAGTTTAATTTTAATATAAAATACTAATTAAGCATATTTAACCTAGCAAATAAACTATTAAAAAAGCTAGATTATATAGCTAAAACGATCTAGTATAGAAATATAATACAAATATTAAAAAAAACTTTAATTACTTAGCAAGCTGCTATAAAAAATATAATAATTATTAGTAAGAATTTTCTTTAAAAAAAGAAAAAGTATTAACTTATACTATTAAAGCAGCTTAAAAAGCTTTATTAAATTTATACTTGTTAGCTTATTTAATAATAAAAGCATAAATTGCAAATTTATAAGCTTATAAAGCACTAAACCTTTACTATATAATTATAAATAACTTTTATAACTAAAAAGGTAAAAAGTACTAATATATATGCTTACTTTATATATTATATATTATATTAAAAGTAGTAATAACTTATTTAGTAAAAGCTATTGCTAAAAGTATAAAAACTGCTTTTTTTAAAACAAAAGCTAAAGCTATTATTTATAACTAATATATTTTATACGCTAAAGCTAAAAAATTAGCTTAAAGCAAAACAGCCTTTTAAATAGCAGCTTTAATATAGTTTTATAAGATAGTTTATAACTTATAAGCTAAAAACCTTATTTTTATAAAACTTATAAAGATTATACGCTATAAAGCTAAAATATATAAAAAGTATTATATTAATAGTATAAATATATTATACTTTAAAAAGTAGCTAATAACCTTAGGTTAAAAAGCTTTAATAAAACAACTAATATATTAGCACTATAATAACCTTTAAGCTATATATATTAAAGAAAATAGCTAAGTTATTATAATAGAAGTTTTACTAAAAAGGCTTAAAGCAAAACGTTTAAAAATACGTTACTAGCTATATATAATATAAAAGCGCTTAAAAGCTAAAGTATAAGCTTTATAAAAAGCTTTAATTGCTACTTTTATTAAACTAGCTTAAATTTTATTATATAACCTTTTTTATATATTAAAGCAAATAACAACGTTTATAATATAATTTTAGTTATTATAAACTAATTTATAAAAATAATGTTGTTTATTTTTATATAAAAAACGCTTAATGCTATTAAGCTTATAGCAATTATATACTATAAACTAAACTATTAGTATAAGTTTTTTAAAAAAGATAGTAAATAATAAAAATACATTTATTATAAGAAAATTTTAAAAAACGTTTTATAAAGTATAAAATGCGTTAATAGCTATTTACTATATAGCACCTTTAAACTAATAGCTAAATAAAGCAAATATACTAAACTTTAAAAAAATATTTTTATACTATTATTATAAATAAGCTAAATATATAAGTTAAAATGCTGCTAAAAGCTAAGTTTATATATAATAATACCTACTATGCTATTATAAGCTATTTGCTATTTAAAACATTATATAAATACTACTTAAAAAGTATTAAGTATATATTAAAGCGTTTTTAACCGTAGGTTTAAAAGGTTAAAAAAGCTATAACGTACTAAGGCTATATAGTATACAGTTTATAAGTATTAAAAGCAAGCTATAAAAACTATATAAAAATACTATAATAAGCGTTATATATTAAAAAGGTTTTATGCAAGCAATATAGTAAAGCAATTAATAGTATATTTTAAGTTAAAGTTATTAAAAAAAGTAAAAACTTAAGTATATTAAATTACGTTGCTTAAAGTATATTTTTAAGTTTATAATATATTTTTTATATTATTGTTTAAACTATAAATAAACTAGCTAGAAAATAATAATTAAATAGTATTACTCTAGTTAAAAAATAAACAAAAAAGTAAGTAATAAAAAATATTATTTAGTATTAAAATAATTAAAGTAAATAAAAATACTTAGTAAAATAAAAAAGTTAGCTAGTAAAATATAATACTTAAAAGCTAGCTAATTACTTAATAAATATAAGCTATTTGCTAAACTAATATATAAAAAAAGTTAAAAAAGTTTATACTAAGTAAAATAATAAGTAAAATAATTATAATAAAATCTAAATACTAAAGGTTATAAAAATAAAAAACTTAGTTAATAAAAAATAGTAAACTATTGCTAAGCAATTAACTAAGCTATAATACTATAAAAACTAAAACTTTTATATAAATAAGCTTATAATAACTTTAACTTAACTATTAATATAAAAAGTACTATTACTAAGTAATATATTAATAAGCAAAAGCTAAAAAGTAGCTATTAAAAAAATATATATACTATATTAAAAAAAACAATTATAGTTAGCTTTTTTAAAAAAAGTTATAATAGCTAAAATAAATAAAAACTATAGCTAAAGTAGTAAGTATATTATAAACTACTTTATTTTAAATAAACTTAATAATATAAAAAAGTACTTATAATTATAAAATTTATTAAGTAGCTAAAAATAGTTTAGCTTATTAAAAGCAATATTAATAGTAAGCTAAAAAAGCTAATTTAAGTATATATTTAAGTTAGCTAAAAAAAAATTATTATGCTTTAATAAAAAGTACTATAATAATAGCTTTTAAAACTAAGCTATTAAGCTAGCTTTAAGTAAAAAGCTAAAGGTTTAACTAAAACTATATTAATATTAAGCTAATAAATAACAAGTAATTAGTAAGTAATACTGATAATTTAAAAAGTAAGTAAAATAGTAAGCTAGGAGCAAATATTAATTAACTTTTAATATATATTAGCATAGTAAGAAAATTTATTTTTAAAAAATATAGCTTTTTTAAAAAAAGAATTGCTTGCTAAAAAGCTAGCAAAGTTTTTTTAAAATGCTAAATATAATAACTTATAGAAACAATACTTAGTATAGCAATATAAGCTTTAAAGTTATTAACTTTATAGTATATATAGTTATTATAAAGAAAAGAAAACACGTACGTTTAAAAAAACAGCATAGTAAGTGTTAAATCTAATAAGTTATAAGAAAACTAAAATTAATATAATGCCTATATAGTAAAAAAGATATAGCTAAAGTAAAAACTACTATAAAAGAAAAAGTCCTTTTATAAGAAGTTTTCCTTTACCTATTTAGTATAAGAAAACTTTATAGTAAACAAAAATACTTTTTTTTATATATTATATAATATAATTATATACTATAAGCTATATTGCTAAGTTTTAATAATTAAAAGTTTTATTTGCTTGCTATTATTATTAAAGTATAACAAATATAGCAATTTAGCTATTATAGCAATAAAATTAAAGGTTACTTTAGGTTTTTTAAAAGATTTTTATGCTTAAGATAAAGAGTTTAAAACAAAGGCGTATTTTTTTAACTTATAAAAGTATATTAATTTTATAAGTAAGGTTTTTTAGCTAAAAAAGCTAACATAGCTTAATATAAGCAAATTTAATAAAATGCTTAACTAAATAAAAACTTAAAGTAGCTTAAATATAGCTAAAAACATACTAGTAATAAATAAAAAAAACTTATTAATATAGTAAATTTTATAATTAAATTTTATAAACTTATTATAAACGCTAAAAGTAACTTTAAATTTATAACTAGCTTATATAATAATAAAGTAAAAAAGTATACTTTAATTATTAATAAAAAATATAAACTAAAAATATAAGTTTAAAATTTAGTATTAGCAGTGTATTAATTTAATTACTTTAAGGTAAAAAAGAAAACTAAAATTTTAATATAATACTTTATAGGTTATTAGTATACTTATAAGCGCTATATTAAATAAAATAGCATGCTTTAATTATATAAACCTTATTAATTAATGCTTAAAAAAACTTATTAAAAATTTTATAAAGTTTATTGCTAAATAAAAATAATTAGTTATAAAAGTTATAAATTAGTTAAATAGTAGTATAGCTAACTAGGTAGCTTATAGCTATTACCTTTTTTAACTATAAATACTAGGGCCTATACTTATAAATAGTTGCAGCTTTACTATAGCGTGCGTATATAGGTCTACATACTTTATAAGATCTTAAAAGCTTTTTTTTTTTTTTTTTTTTAAAAAAAATTTTTATTAATAAATTAAGTTACTTTTAAAAGCTTTGCTTTTTTTATAACTTAATTATAATAATTTTAAGGTTATTAATATAAGTTAAAAAGTATATTATTTTAACTTATTAATTTAATTTAAATTAAACTAACTTAACTTAGTAGTACTACTTAATTAGTTTACTAAAATTAATACTTTAGCTATTTATATTAACTAAAATTATAGCTTAAAAAAATAAAAAGCGTATAAAGATATAAATAGCTATAAAGTAATAAGCTTTAACTAAAGTACTATACTTAAATAGTAACTTTGCTAAAATTATTTTAAAAATTAATAAGATTTTATAAATAAAAGCTTATAAACAATTTATTATAGTTTTTTATTTTTTTTAAAAAATAAGTACTAAGATTTTAAGCTATAATTTTAAAAAATTTAAAAATAAAAAAACTTTTAATACTTTAGTAAAGCAAGCTTAAGTTTTTAACTAATATTTTGCTAAAAATACTTTTAAAAACTTTTAATATATATTTATAATTAAAAAAGTTTATTTAACAATAAGTTATAGCAAACAAAGTAGATTAAAATAGGTGCAAAGCATTAAAGGTAAAACCATACGCTTAAAAATGTAATATAATTAACTATGATCTATAAAAGTATTTAACTAGGTTTAAGGTGCTTTATATATTTCTAGTACCCTTTAGGTATAGGTACATGTTACATAATAGTTTAAGATACGCGCAGCGTATCTTACCTTATCTAAGATAAGGTCACCATGTACCTGGTTACCTAAGGTACTTCTAATACCTTTAGATCTAGGTCACATGCTCTATCCGTCACAGTTTATTATAAAATATAAAATATTATAAAAACTTTTGCTAAGCTATACGTTAAAAAAATAAATAAACTTAGTTTTTTATTTATAGCTTTTATTAAAAATAAATATAAAGCAATTTTTAAGTTTAATAAAATTATAAACATTAAAGTATTTAATAACTTAATAAGTACTTATTTAAATATAGTATTTTAAAAATTTAAAATTTAAACTTTAATATTAATTACTTATTAAGTTTAAGCTAACTTAATATATTATTTATTATTAAATAATAAATAAACTATAGCTAACTTAGTTTATTAAACTTATTTTTTAACTTATTTAAAATTAAAAAAAAGCGTAAAGCTTAAAGTTAAAGTATAACGCTTAAAGTAATTAATAAAAAACTAAAGTTGTAACTATAATAAAGGTGCACTTTTACTAATATTAAACTAAAATAAAATTATAAACTATATAGCTTAAAAGCTAGCGTTAGCATATAAAAAAATTAATTGCTTTAAAAGCTAAATTATTAATATTAATTAATAAGTAATAAACTTACTAGCTTATAGCTAGTTTTTATTTTAAAATATTATAACTTTAATTACTATAATAGTATAGCTTTATAAATTTGCAAAAATAAAAGTGTTTATTTTTTATAATAAAAAAAATAAAAATAAAGTTATATTTAAAGTATAGCTATAATATATATATAATTGTTTTAAAGCTAATAAAAACTAATTTATTAATAATAAAGCTAAACTAGTTAATATTAAAGCATACTTTAAAAGTATAGTAGCTAAAAACTTATAGCTATACTTATAAAATAACTACTTTAATATAATTAATATATTAACTAAGCTTTTAAATTATTTAAAAAATAAATATAAAAATATAAACTAAAAGCAATATATTAAAGTTAAGTATTAAAAGTTAAAAACAAAAAGCTTAGCTAACTATTAAAACTTTAAAAATAACTTTATATAATTTATTAGTAAGCAAAAAATTTTATAAGCTAAATAAAAAAAAAAGTTTTATAATAAATTAGTTACTTGCTTATAATAAAAAACTATAGCTTAATATTTTAATAATAATATTAACTTTAATATATTTATTTAATATTATATATAAGTAGTTTATATTTTTTAATAAAAAAATAAACATAAGCTAGCTTAAAAGCTTATAAGCAATATAAATAACTTTTATAATAATAATATTATTAAAATAATTTAAATAAACTTAATAAAATTATATATTATTATAAAAAATTATATATAACTTTATAATAAAAAAAAACTTAGTTTAAAACTTTTTTTATAACTATAACTTAAAATATTTGCTAAAAAAATAAAAACTTTTATTATTAAAAACTAATGCTTTAATTATAAAAAATAAAAATATATTTTTTATAATTACTTACTAAAAGAAATAGCTTAGTATAAAAAAAAAGTACTAGTTAAACTTTATTTACTTATTGCTTTTTTATTTTAATATATAGTTTAAATTAACTAATTTAAAAAAAAAGTTAAAATAATTAATATAAAGAAAATTAACTTTATTATTAAAAAATAAAAAGTTAAAAAGTTTTTTAATAAAAAAAGCAAGAAATTAAAAAAATAAGCGCTAAAAGTAATACTTTTTAAATATTATAACCTTTTATATATTTTTAATAAAATAAACTTAAATAAGCTTTTTTTATAATAGCAAAAAGTAAATTATTTAATAAAGTTTTTTTAAAACAAATTGCTTAATAACTTAAAATATAGCTTATAATATAAAATATTTTTTAATAAGTTAAAAGTAGTTTAAAAATATTTTATAAACTATTTTTAAAAAAAAATTATAAAGCTAAGTAATGCTTTATAAGCATTACTAGTACTATTTATAAAAAAAGCTATATAAAAAATTATGCTTTTATATTAACTATTAAAAGCTTAATAGCTTAATAAAAAAAAACTACTATTTTTTATTTTTAATTAAAAAAACTTTTTTATAAATATATAAAGCTAAAATATTTACTAAAATTAATATATAATAAGTATTTTATTAAATTTAAATAGTAATAAAAATAAAAAATCTTATAATATTTTATACTTAATATAAAGCATATAAATATAAAGTATTTTTATTTAGTTTAATTAATAAGCTATTAATATTTTAAAAGTATATAAATAATATGCTGTTTAACTACTTAAATTAATTTTGCTATGCTTATATTAATAATATTTTAATATATTTTAATATAATAAAAAGATATTAAAAATATATAAAAAAAGTATTATTATAACTAAAAAAAGCAAGATTATAAGTAGACTTTAAAACATTTAAGTTTTATATTGTTTAAATTAAATTTTTAAAGTATATAATAAATATTAAAAGTATTAGCGTTAACTTTATTAAAGTTAAAGTAGTTTAAAAATACATAATGCTAATAATTATAAAAAATATATAATTATTTTTAAAATTTTATAACTTTTATAAAAAGTTTATATATAAGTATAGCTAAAAAGTAAAACTATTAATAACGCTAATATATTATAATATAACTTTTATTTAAAATAAGCGCTATAAAAAAGCGTTTTAAAAACTAAAAAAAATATTAACTTTAGCTTTTTTTTTATATTATTATAACTATAACTTACTTATAAAAGTAAAAGTAAATATATTAAATAAAATAATAGCTAGTACTTTATTATAACTTTATTTAAGTAAAAAATAGTACTTTATAATATTTTATTTTAAAATAATAAAAAAGTAAAGCTAAACTATAATATTTATAATAAAAAAATATTAGTAGTAGTACTAATAATAAAAAAGTAGTAAGCTAAATTAGTTAGTTATTAAAAAAAAAACTATTTTTAGTTATTATAAATTATAAAGCTTTAAAATATTTTAGTATAAAGTAGCACTTTAACTTATAATAAGTAGAATAGTTTATATTATTAGCTAAATATAACTTTATAATAACTTATAAACTAAAAAAAAAAATATAGTAGTAAATATATTATTATAAAAATAAAAAAATATAATATCATAAAAAATAAAAAAATATAATATCATAAAAAATAAAAAGAAAATTATAATGCTATATAACATTTTTTAAGCTAGTAACTTTTAAATTTATAATAAAATAAATAAGTAAAATATTTATTAAAATATTAGTATTTAAACTTTAAAAGAAAATAAAAGCTTTTATAAGCTTTTAGCTTATTAATAAAATATTATATAAAAATAAAAAAAACTTAAAAATATAAATATATTAATAAAAAGTATAAATATTGCTTAAATTTAAAAAAATAAAAAACTTATAAACTATATAAAATAAGCTAATAACGTATAAAAAAAGGCTAGTAGTTTTAAACTTGCTTTTTTTATAAATAAAACTTATTATAAAAGCTTATAAATAAATATTAATAATATATTTAAAAAAAAAACTTAATAACTAATAGCTAAATAATATTAGTAGCTTAAACTTAAAAATAATTATAATTATTATGTTTTTAATTACTTATAATATTAACTAGTAAAAGTTTTAAAAAATAAAATACTAAAAGAATTAATATTTTTACTAGTACTAAATTATATATAATAATATATAATAATTAACTTTAAGTAAATGCTTAAAAATAAATATAGTTTTAATAATACTATAGTTATAGTAAATAAACTAAGTAAAAAGTTTTAAATAATATTATATACTACTAAGGTAATAGTATAATAAGTAGCTTAAATATATTATAAAAAACTTTTTTAAATATTTAGCTTATTTATAATAGTAATATTAAATTAAAAATTATAATTTATATTAATATTTATAAATAAATTAACTAAAATGTTTAAAGTTATTTAAATATTAGCTTTAATAAAGCACTATAAGTTTATAAAATAAGCAAAAATTATAAATAAATATTTAAACTAATAACTATGCTTTTATATTAACTATTACTAAAATAATTAATTAAAATAAATATTTATAATAAATTATATTTAAGTAACTATACTATATAAGTTTATAAAACTTTTACTATATAAAGTAAAAATAAAATTTTTAATATTTTTTTATTTTAATTAAAAAAATAAAACTACTAAATAAAAAATAAAAAAACTACTATAAAAAAAAGCTTAACTATATTAAAATGCTTAATAATAAGCTTATAAAATTAAAAAATATAT